>RQOL01000574.1:22380-119042 GCA_013076295.1 Sanderia malayensis
TCGGCCTCGGTCGATAGCGTTGACGACGAAGAGAGCCGATCAAATCGGAGGAATAAGATAAATGGTAATAATATAATTTGATCTTTGTCAATCTTTTCAATCAAACACTATTAAGCAAACTATAATGAGTTATGGTGTGTTTAACTTTAATTGTTATCTATCAAATATAGAATTTTTACATATTGGAAGAGAATAATGCATCCTTTCAACAGGCATGGCAGGCTTGGGTAAGTTTGTTACTCTAGTTGTTGTATGAAATAAGCAAAAAAGGCCAATTCAGAGCAGTTGCATAGGAATAATGGAAATCTACTCTCCTTCTGTGTTTTGGTGGGCTAGCTCATACTGCTATAAGCAATGAGTTGGCATTGCTGTAACCTGGAAAGTATTGTAAATTATTGAAACTGTGTGTTTGGTTAATGGTTTCACATAATTTATTGTTGCAGGTGTTGATTGCTGAACACAAAAATGAAAGGATGTCCCTATTTGGTTTTTTGTGTGGTAAGTGTCTAATTAATATGTGGGTTTTAATATTAGAAAAATAATATATGAATGGAACTGAATATAACAATGAACTGAGTTTGGAACTATTTAAACAGGAAAAAGCATTGACCATGCATAAATATGGAGCATTTATGAGATTGATTGCTAGGCCGAAAAATAGTAAATTATTATTAGTATGAATAATTCATGCATGATCAAGGCCACTAAGCTACAAAACAACAGAACTACAAACTATCAAAGTACATAACTTAACTACAAACTATCGAACAACATAACTACTTAACTACACACTATTTACAAACTATCTACAAACAGTAAAAACCTGCATATAACATCCGCCACCTTATTTTGTAGGCTATTTTGGTTGTGAAGAATGAAAAACAATGGGTAAACTATAAGACAATATCATGTAAATATGACTATGGAAAAATACACAGAAAATGGAATATTGGGTGTTAGGTTGTTAAAAATAGGAGGTTGTTATATGCAGGTTTTTACTGTAAAACTATGTACAATATCTACATATTAAAATGTGTTATTTTTACAATTTTGGCACCGCGCGCCAATTCGGCCTGCTCTGCCGTAAGTTTGTGGGAAGGGTTTTGGGTGACCACCTTCCCACGCTCTTTTTGGGGGCCTTTCTTTTTCTTTGGCCTTCCCCAATTTTAATAAAAGCCTCTTTTTGTGTTCTGTAAATTAACAGATATAAGATTTTGATATTAAATGTTGCTAAAATTATGTAAAAAGATGCAATGCCATTGTTAAAATTAGTATGTTAGACATGTGAAATACAATGTAAAAGGGTGTACATACACAATTTCTTTCGTTGGGATTCTTCTCCCAGTAGCAAAGACGAAGTTAAATCATTTGCCGGCCAATTCCGGGAATAGGTTGGCACATTGCTTTTTTAGCTCAGAAATACTGCTATATGCTATTTCCTAGGAGAAAAAGAGTATGGAAAGAATAATGGTTGATAGCAGTTATGAGGATGGGAAATTTATTAATAAATATATTAATGTGTTTAATGTAATTACTTTGGTTTCTTTGCCAACAGTTATCGGAATTTGATTTTCCTTTGGCTTGGCATTGGCCATGTTGAAATTTTCTTAAAATGAAATGTTGAAATGCATGTAAAATTAGTATAAGGTCAATGGAAATGCTGCTGAGGGAGAATTATGGAAGATTAGAAAATTTTGTATTCCTCAATTTACGAAATTCTCATAGTATGGAATTAATATATGAAGAGCAAAGATTGAAAATGTTAATAATAAGAAAGATACTTACAAATCTGAAATTGGGCGTATAAGGTGTGATTATTAACAAATGCTGAAGTAAGCAAAGGTAGTGTAGTGTTTAAAATGGTACACAGTGACTGTAAACTTGTTGTTAATAGCTATTGGTGCGATCGAAATCTGAAAAGGTTTTTCGCGCGCTCGAGTGAAAGCTATTGTGTTTTTGAAACTATAGCAACAATATCAAGATGGCCCATGGAAAAGAATGAAATCAAGGTCTTCTGGACGTATGGAAACAACGTGGTGTTGGGTGAATTCTTATGTTACAATAATGCCACATAGTGAAAGTAAGAATGGCAAGGACTATAGATTAGAGTGAACTACGAATTGGTGTAAAAATAGAGAGGGTATGTTAAGTTGAATAATAATCAAGTAAGGCATAAGTAGATATAAATAGACATTAATTAAAGGTTGACTCACACAGTAAATAATGCTGTGATCATTCAGTAAACTTCTTTCATTTCCCTCCAAATCTAATATATATATTCTGCGGAGTCACGTGACGGTGGCGAAACTCTGCCTAAAACAATAGATTCGACCCGAAACAATAGGTCAAACGCCTCAAAACAATGGGACGAAACAGCGAATCGGTGATCAATAAGGCTTTTTTCAATGGGGTCGCAAAAGGTTGACACTTGCATGGAAAGGCTCCGTTTCTGGAGTAGGCAAAAGTTATCTATTTTTGCAAGCCTAATTTAAAAGAATTTTTGAGTTATTCCATTAATCCCTCCACTAATTGTGCATCACGAAAAAACGACGGTTTACGCTGGCGAAACTTCCAAATTCGTGTCGCGAACTCCATTTTCGAACAGAGTGTTCGCTCTTCACGTGACCCGTTTCGCCTTTTCCTGCAATTTGATTGGCTCTTTCGTGGCTTCACGTGAAAAGTCACACGTTTTTCGTTATCATGCAAATTAGCCCTCGGGTTGAACAGCAGGTACTTTTGGAGAAGACGCGTGTTTTTGTTTTCAACACAAAGGATAACTGGGCGCCTTTCAAAATGTTTTACGACTTGAATTATCTTTGTAAAGCCTTGCTAATTGTTTGAGAGACCTCTGAAAAATTACAGGAAACAATTGAGAACACAGATGATAGCTTTGTTTTGTTTTTTGAGTGAGATAGTTTTAGTTTTCGTACAACCGCCATTGTTGCTTTGGCATGCTTGCAAGCTTAGGCCTAATGTAAACAAGCCCACAGTTTTAACAAACAAATTATGATAAGGGGTTATCAGGCGAGCGAAGCGAGCCAAACTGTTGCAAGAGGAGTAGGCAGAGGCATGAGCGAAGCGAATGCAGCGCACGAAGTGCGCCCTATCAGTCAAGGTTTCTTGATAAAAGATAGACAGGCGAGCGCAGCGAGCTAACCCATTGCACATGGGGTTGAAAGAGGCATGAGTGAAGCGAATGCAGCGCACGAAGTGCGCCCTATCAGCCAATGTTTTTTTATAATAGATAGACAGGCGAGCGCAGCGAGCTAACCCATTGTGCGTGGAGTAGAAAGAGGCTTGAGCGAAGCGAATGCAGCGCACAAAGTGTGCCAACCAGATTAAGCTTTTTTTACTTGACGGGCTGGGGCGAACGAGCGAAGCGAGTGATGACTTTATACTAAATAGTGTTTGGTTGTCCATACTAAACACTATTTAGTATCAAAATTTACATGCTAGAAGTTATAATATATTTTTGACTTTATTATATATTATTTATTGTTTGATGGATTGTTATTTGATTGTCTTTCTTTATTATGTAAACACAATACAATATTTTCTCAATCACTGTTTTCAATGTGGCAGTTTTCTGCAAGGTATATAAATTAAGGTATATATCTACTGTGCTATAAATTCCATTATGTTATACATTACTACAAATGAATATACATACTATACTATACATTACCATACCTACTATGAAAACATACTATGCCTACTCTACCTACTATAAAAACATACTATACCTACCATAAAAGTATACTATACCTATTATAAACACACACTATACCTACTATACCTACTATAAAAACATATACTATACATAAATACATACCTATACCTACATACTATACCTACTATAAAAAAATACTATACCTACTATAAAAACATACTATACCTACCATAAAAATATACTATACCTACTATAAAAACACACTATACCTACTATACCTACTATAAAAACATATACTATACATAAATACCTACCTATACCTACATACTATACCTACTATAAAAACATACTATACCTACATACATACATACCTACATACATACATACATGAGCCGGGTTCGGTCGCTTCGCTCCCTCCCCGGAGCCCGTCAAGTAAACAAAGCTTAATCTGGTTGGCACGCTTTGCCCGCTGCATTCGCCACCACTCATGCCCATACATACATACATACATACATACGCACAAAGTCTGGGAAATGTTCTTTGAAATACAGTGTACCCCAGGGATCTGTGCTAGGCCCGATCCTTTTTAACATCTACATCCAGTCCATATATGTCACAATCCATTCATGCTCATTTAACGTTTATGGCTTTGCTGATGACCATCAGTTATACCACCCGTTTCATCCAATATTTCAATCCTTTGTTCTCTCACATGCCTTGACCGATTGTCTTAATGTTATTGACACTTGGATGGCATCGCATTTCTTAAAGGGCTACTCCCACCACATATTTTTATTCCATTTCTGGGTAGTTTTTGGCGTAAAAACAGGCACTGCAGTTTTTAAATTTTTAAATTCGCTCATTAACACCCTTTTTTACGCCTCCAAACATGCACATTCCAGAAAAAAGTCGGGCAAAAAGAAAACTGGGGCGAGGCCGGTGTGACGCAGATTCCGGAACGCAGAAAATTTACTTTATTGTGTTCAGTACCAAAGCTCGCACGAAAACGTTTTGCATATCTATAGTCAAAACCAAGTCGTATTTGAAAAGTTAAACCCTGCCACGCACTAGTTCAGGATCTAAGGAATCTGTTGATGTCTCGTTTATCATGAAAAGCGTGAGTTTTTTACACAAATGAGGATGATTTGCTCACGCTTACGCTGCAAGCCGGCATGTTTTTCGACCTCAACGTCGCAGTCTCGAGCGAGCTTCACATACAGTCTTCAGTGGTGCGGGATGGTTTTAAATAACAATATGAATTCGAAATCTATTCAATTAAAGAGGAGGAAGCTCTCTTTCAACAATTTTTCGATAGAATTGATAGTATGGAAAATCTGTGAGCTCTTATCTACGCATTTATAAGATTTAAACCAAATCGGGTCAGTCAAAAATTTGCAAAATCGCTAGGCCGAGCAGGTCCTGGCACGGGTAAAATAGAATAATGCTATTTTGGACTAATAATGCATGCAAATAACCTCATTTGTTTTATCTGGTGTGTATTTGAAGCAGCAGCTCATATTTTGGTAATATTTCAAGTGTAGTTATGGTCATAACTGTGTGGAAAAACTCGAAAATCCTTCCAGGAGTGTAAACATTAATGCCCAGAGATCGAAGATTTGACAAGTTCAATGTGAATTCGAAGAAAAACTTTCCAGCACAATGTTGGGCTTCATACTGGTGTGCTGGTTTTGGTTATATTGTCTGACTTTGTCAACAATATACACCTTTACTTTGCCTTAGGTTTCAATGTAATCACCAAGATATATATATAATTTATAACAAGAACTCCATGGATATGTCAGCCAAACAATTTCAATTTGAGCAACTTTTTAACAGCGCATCACTTTAGCATTTCAATATCTTTGACAAAAACCCAAGTAGTAAATACAAAAATAATCCATAATTATCTTGCTAAAACCAAGCACACGGCAAAACTTGATAAAATAGAGTATAGAACTGATGGAACGATAAACAAACTTATTATATCACGATTTACGAACGTTTGCTGGTTGTTTTATCACGCAAAATGAAAGGAAGGAAGAGGTTGAGTGATGAACACATAACCACGTGAGGCGTGTGAATACTGGAAAAATCCATTGTCACTGCATCAGCTTTGGAGTCAATTTTCAGCCCTTAACAATGCCGAAAATTAAAAAAAAAACACACGGGGGGATGTCAATAAGCTTTGTAATGATGGTGTTGAAGTGGTTTGAAAAAACATTTGTGTTTATCATTGACAACAAGGGAGAAAACCGGACGCGACGTTGATTTTTCCATACTGAAGCCAAAGACAGAAGTTTTTTTGCGTTCCGGCATCTACGTCACACAACCTCGGCCCAGATCGTTTCATGTTGCGCGACATTTTCAGAAATGGCCTGAAAATCGCACTTTTGGAGCCGTGAAAAGAGGTGTTAATGAGCGAATTTCGAAATTTAAAAAGTGCAGTACCTGTTTTTCCATCAAAAACTACCCAGAAATGAAATAAAAAAATATGGTAGGAGTAGCCCCTTAAAGCTAAATAAATCTAAAACAAAAGTCTTAGTTTTGGCGCCGCCATCAATTCGGTCAGAACTAGTCGTATCTGGTGTGAACTTGGAGAATGAAAGCATACGATTCGTCAACTCAACAAAGAATTTGGGACTACTTCTTGACAATGAATTGAATTTTGAAGAGCACATTAGTAACGTTGTGTCGGATTGTCATTTTATTTTACGTAATCTATCCAAAATAAAACAGTTTTTACCCTTGGATTGCATCAATACAATAATATCTGCCCTTATTTCTTGAAAACTCGACTATTGCAATTCATTGTTTTATAAAATTTCTAGCCATCAACTACAATTACTACAGTCAGTACAGAATGCCGCTATAAGAGTAATTTTTAATCTGAAAAAATTTGATAGGTCTTCATTATCACCATTGTTTTTAAAACTTCACTGGCTAAAGATTAGAGAGATGATAGTATTTAAAATTTGTCTAACAGTGCACAAGTGTATCTGGGATGAGGCACCATTTTCTCTAAAGCGTAGCATTGATATTATTAATGAAAGAACGGCTAGTCTACGAATTCCTAGGGTTGCAACTCAGTCTGGCGAGAGGGCATTTTCCTGTTCAGGTCCTACTCTATGGAACAAACTTCCTGTAGAAGTTCGTGAAACTAGAGAAACCCTCGAATTCAAAAAAAGATTAAAAACATTTTTATTTACAACCAGTCTTGAGAATTTTTATAGTTAACAGAATTGTTAAGAATTGTGAATGTGTGTATCGGATTCGCTGTTTTCTTAGCTACAGTTTGATATAATTTTTATTACAGATTCAGTTTAAATTTTCCAGGATTGATTAAAATTTTGAAGGCAACTTTTTTTTTCAAACTTCACACTGAAGCTATCAACTTTCAGAAGCGGCTTTCAGGGGGGCGACAGGGCGGGTGCTGGGTGGCCGCTTGCCAGTGGGAGGATTTGACCTCCCACCTTTAATTTCTTTAGAAATGTTGCGTCGTATTGTATGTATTGTACATACAATACATACCCTACAATACATACCCTACAATACATACGCTATTATACATACCCTACAATACATACCCTACAATACATACCCTACCATACATACCTTACAATACATACCCTACAATACCTACCCTACAATACATACCCTACAATACAAACCCTACACTACATACCCTACAATACGAACCCTACAAGACATACCCTACAATACATACCCTACTATACATACCCTAAAATACATACCTTACATTACATAACCTACACTACATACCCTACAATACATAGTTGAAAATTCTTTCATGCTTGTGGTACTGTTAAGGTAAGGCAAATAAATGAACACAATTGAATGAATAGTACCATGTGAATCATAAAATATTAACACTGACGTTTCAGGCGTATGCCCGTTATCAAAGTAATAGGAAAAACAGTTGAGCAGAAAGAGAAGAAGGAATAGAAAGTGTAGTTCGAATGATGAAAATTGAGTATGAGAAACGATGTGACGTAGCATAATAATGGAATAAGTGGAGCAAAGCGTGGAAAAGAATACTAAAAAAGTTACAAATAATGTTTCTTGTAAATATGAGAATTGCTTATTAAGTCCTTTAGGATAGAGTGTTTTAGGTTAAAAATCAAACGTTTTTCTAAAGTTTTTCTCTTCTTGTTGTTATGAGGTGCATACAAAAGTCCAAGAACCGACATGTCAGCAAAAGAGTGATTTTCAGAGTTGTAATGTTTGGATACGTTGCTGTCCGGATCATTTATATGATTTGCATTTTCGTGTAACTTGTTTTTGACATTGCGTAGGTGCTCTCCAAACCCGTTGTTAATTTGACGAGATGTCTCACCAATGTACAAAGCTTGGCATCGGGTGCAAATGATGCAGTAGATTAAACAAGAAGATGAGCAGGTAAAGCCGGATTTGATGTTGAATTTTTGTCCATGGTTGGAAATGTGGTTTCTGTGTTGATGTGTGAACAGGTTTGGCGAAGGTGATGGCGACAGGGTCGTACCAGGGTTCTGTGCAACGGAAAGGTTGGTTCTAACAAGAGTGTCTTTTAAGTTATATCTCTGCGATAGGCAAGGAGAGGAGGATCAGGGAAGATATCTTTAGTTGTGACATCTTGTTGCAACAGGTTGAAATTTTCGTAGATGATCTTTTTAATTTGATGATTGAGAGGATGATAGGTGAGTGTAAATGGGATACGGTTGTTGGAAGTTGTTTGATCAGACAGAACCAAAGCATCCCTTGGAGAGATTGTTAACTTTACTCAACGCGTTGTCAGAGATTGCTTTACGATATCGATTATTTGTGAAGAAAGCAGTCATTTCATCGGCTTTGATAAGTCATCATCACTTGAACAAATGCGGCGAAGACGGCGTAATTGTGAGTATGGGATGGAGTCCTTGCATTTCCTGGGATGTGAAGAATTGTAGTCGAGGAAGCAATGAGCACCTGTGGGCTTGTAATAGATTGAGGTGGAGATTTGGTAGCCGGATATAGTAAGAAGAATGTCTAGGAATGGAAGGCTAACTTCAGTTATGGTGTGGGTGAATTGCAATGCAGGATGAAAGTTGTTGGTGTAGTCAATGAATTTCTGCAGGTCGGTCAGAGGAAGGGATGTAGCACCGATAATGTCGTCGATGTAGCGCTTGATCAAACATGGCAATGGACCATGGTAGGATTCGTAGATAAGTTGTTCCTCATGGCCCACAAAAAGACAGGCATAACTAGGACCAAGTATGCTACCCATAGCAAAACCGGATGTTTGCAGAAAGAACTTGTCGTCAAATGTAAAGGCGTGTGAGGACTAATTCGGCCAAGCGAAGACGTGTAGCGGTTGGTGGGTTCTGATCACGTCATTTCTCGAGGAAAAACTTCAGTGCAATGAGACCATCTGAGTGAGGAATGTATGTATAAAGTGATTTGACATCCATACTGAAGAGATGTTTTGTTGTTCCTGTGAATCTGCAATCCTTGAAAATGCGAAGTGCGTGAGCAGAGTCCTTAATATATGTCAGGAGATCTTGAACAATAGGTGTGAAGAGGGAGTCGAGATAGGCAGCAACATAAGATGTGGGGCAAGAAACAGCTGAAACAATGGGACGACCAGGATTGTTTGCTTTGTGGACCTTAGGTAGCATGTAAAAGACTGAGGTTCTGGGGTGCTGGATGTACAATTTATTGGCATTGGAAAGCAGGTTGTTGTTATCGATTTCTTCTTTAATGGTGTTGATGATGGTTTTGTTGAAGGACTTGGTAGGATTCTTTTCAAGGGCACGGTATGATGGAGATTGAAGTTGTGTATTTCCCTCTTGAAGATAAAGATCTTTACGCCAAACTACGATCCAACCACCTTTGTCTGCTGGTTTGATAACAATATCATGACGAGCCTTAAGTTCTTTTAATGACATTAAATCCATTCTTGTGCATCATCCATTCTTGACATCCATTCTTTCTTTAGAAAAACGTTTGATTTTTAACCTAAAAACACTCTATCCTAAAGGACTTAATACACAATTCTCATATTTACAATAAACATTTTGTGTAACTTTTTTAGTATTTTTTCCACGCTTTGCTCCACTTATTCCATTATTATGCTACGTCACATCATTTCTCATACTCTAATTTTCATCATTCGAACTACATTTGCTATTCCTTCTTCTCTTTCTGCTCAACCGTTTTTCCTATTACTTTGATAATGGGCATATGCCTGAAACGTCAGTGTTAATATTTTATGATTCACATGGTACTATTCATTCAATTGTGTTCATTTACTTGCCTACAATACATACCCTACAATACATACCCTACAAGACATACCCTACAATACATACCCTACGATACATACCCTACAATACATACCTTACAATACATACCCTACAATACATACCCTTCAATACATACCCTACAATACATACCCTAAAATACATACCCTACCATACAAAGCTTACAATACATACCCTACAATACATACCTTACAATACATACCCCATATAACATACCCTACTATACATACCCTACAATAAATACCCTACAATACATACCTTACAATACATACCCTACAATACATATCCTACAATACATACCTTACAATACATACCCTACAATACATACCCTACAATACATACCCTTCAATACATACCCTACATAACATAGCCTACTATACATACCCTACAATGCATACCCTACAATAAATACCCTACAATACATACCTTACAATACATATCCTACAATACATACCTTACAATACATAACCTACAATACATACCCTACGATACATACCCTACAATACATACCTTACAATACATACCCTACAATACATACCCTACAATACATACCCTACAATACATACCGTACAATACATACCCTACAATACATACCCTACAATACAAACTCTACACTACATAGCCGACAATACATACCCTACAATACATACCTTACAATACATACCCTACAATACATACCCTTCAATACATACCCTACGATACATACCCTAAAATACATACCCTACCATACAAAGCTTACAATACATACCCTACAATACATACCTTACAATACATACCCTACTATACATACCCTACAATAAATACCCTACAATACATACCTTACAATACATACCCTACAATACATATCCTACAATACATACCTTACAATACATACCCTACAATACATACCTTACAATACATACCCTACAATACATACCCTACAATACATACCCTTCAATACATACCCTACATAACATACCCTACTATACATACCCTACAATGCATACCCTACAATAAATACCCTACAATACACACCTTACAATACATATCCTACAATACATACCTTACAATACATAACCTACAATACATACCCTACGATACACACCCTACAAGACATACCTTACAATACATACCCTACAATACATACCCTACAATACATACCCTACAATACATACCCTACAATACAAACCCTACACTACATACCCTACAAAACATACCCTACAATACATACCTTACAATACATACCCTACAATACATACCCTTCAATACATACCCTACGATACATACCCTAAAATACATACCCTACCATACAAAGCTTACAATACATACCCTACAATACATACCTTACAATAGATACCCCATATAACATACCCTACTATACATACCCTACAATAAATACCCTACAATACATACCTTACAATACATACCCTACAATACATATCCTACAATACATACCTTACAATACATACCCTACAATACATACCCTACAATACATACTTTTCAATACATACCCTACATAACATACCCTACTATACATACCCTACAATGCATACCCTACAATAAATACCCCACAATACATACCTTACAATACATATCCTACAATACATATCTTACAATACATAACCTACAATACATAACCTACAATACATACCTTACAATACATACCCTACTATACATACCCTACAATTCATACCCTACAATACATACCCTACAATAAATACCCCACAATACATACCCAACAATACATACCCTGCAATACATACCCTACAATACATACCCTACAATACATACCCTACAATACATACAATACGACGCAACATTTCTAAAGAAAGTAAAGGTGGGAGGTCACCACTGCCAGCGCCCGCCCTGCCGCCCCCCTGAAAGCCGCTTCTGAAAGTTGATAGCTTCAGTGTGAAGTTTGAAAAAAAAAGTTGCCTTCAAAATTGTAATAAACTCAATCTGTAATAAAAATTATATGAAACTGTAACTAAGAAAACAGCGAATTGCTCATGCCCCTTTCAACCCCACTTACAATGGGTTAGCTCGCTGCGCTCGCCTGTCCATCTATTATCAAGAAACATTGATGGGTATGCAAATTTGCATGATAACGAAAAACGTGTGACTGTTCACGTGAAGTCGCGAAAGAGCCAATGAAATTACAGCAAAAGGCGAAACGGGTCACTTGAAGAGCGAATACTCTGTTCGAAAATGGAGTTCGGGACGCGAGTTTGGAAGTTTCGCCAGCGTAAACCGTAGTTTTTTCGTGATAGCACAATTAGCAGAATAATTAATGGAATAATTCAATAATTAGGGAGAAAATCGAAAAACAAAATCCATTGCCCTGGTTAAATTAATAAACTAAACATTCAGTGTGAATTTTATTGCCATATACCCACATACAAAAAAGCCTTTGTGATCGCACGGTTCGCCGTTTCGGCCGATTGTTTTTGGGCTGTCGACCTATTGTTTCGGGTCGAATCCATTGTTTTTGGCAAGAAAGTGCGTCATCAAGTGACCTCCACAGAATAGTAATATTAGACGTCGATTATTCGAAAGATAATGGTGATTGTTCCGGAGACAATGGCCCATTGTGGAGCGTTTCCTGGTCACGTGTGATTGTAGAATAGTATATATAGATTGCTTCAATGAGATGGTGGATGAAAGCAACGAAGGGGATGCTGTTGATGATTTCAATCAACACGATGTTCAATTTGCTGTAGAATCAACAGATAATTAGAGCCTTTTGCTTAACCCCACTACGTCAGGGTACAATGCCAGCATGAAGCATAAATATAATGAAATCGTCATTTCTAAAACGGGTGCAAATGAAGAAATTGAAACTATGACATTATCTGGTATATTCTGCAATACAACATTGGCTGGGGATTGTACTCGGTGGTGTATTTTTCAAAACCTTCTTTTAGGACACTACTTTGTAAATAGTACTTGCAACTTAAATTCTTTGGAGCATGATGTTTGTGAGCTTGTCAGTTCATCTCCCAATCTGCATTGTTGATGTCTTGTGAGATGACCTTGCGAATGGTATGTTTTTAGCACAATTAAATTTGTTTTCGCATATCTGGGTTGCATATTTACATATTGTCCTGTAATTCGTATTCATGTTAAGCATAATAGTGTCCCGTAAATGAACAACATTCAATTATTTTCTATAATTCGGACAATATCCAGCTAATCTTAAGATTAATACTAAATGAAAAAGCAAATAAAAATGGTGAAGGTTCTGTCCCTCCCACCTTTTCATTGTAAAGTGCCTCGATGGGACATTCAGTATTTTATGCCACTTTTTAAACATCAACATTGTTCAACAACTTTTGTGTTCAGGTCAAAATTTGTGGCAACCGACTTAAGGTGTAAAATCGCCTAAACATAGATCAAGTCAAATCGTATCGAGTTGACCAGTGCCGTCAAATCGTATTGAGTTGACCAGTGCCGCACATGTTTTCCTAACTAGTAAGGTTGTCCCTGAAATAAACCATACTCATTTCATTCTTGCATTTTGCTTATCTTGGAATACCAAATTTTCTCTATTAAGCACCTGTGCGCTTATTAAATATTTTGCAAAATTGGGTGGGCCCTTATTAGAGGGAAGCGCTTAAAAGAAGAGGGCACTTATTTCACAGTCCTGAAATACCTAAAAAACAAGAGCATAATCTTATACAGTTTCAAATATTATTCAATGTCAAGCATCAATCTCAACTGCTGACACGATGAAAATTTTATTCTTGCCAAGAGCTTTATGTTATTATTTGTAGTAAGCAGTGAAAATGTAAGGGTTCTATTAACCGCCCTGGGCGATCAACAAAGGGGGGGAGTTATTTCACACTTTTTAATTTTAGGTTGACCGTTTATTGCAGGGGAGTTAAAGGACGGTGGGCGCCAACTAGAGGAAATATGGTATGTGCTTTTAGTATCAATAAGAAAAAACCTAAATTTCGAAGAACAATACACAAAAAAATAACCAATCTAGCTATGTCAATCCCACCTTTTTAATACAAATAACTTGAAAAGCATTTGCGTACCCCAAAGTAACATTTGAACAGCCTCAACATTCTGAAAACTTTGATTTGATACCTAATGTTATGGCAAAATCATTAATAGCGGAAATTCTCAATAGCTATTATTCTAAAATTATTCATGCATATCAAAAGAAAGTACAATTGCAACAATTGCAAATGGCTTTACTCCTATTTTGAAAATATAATGCTGTGAGAAAACTGTGAGTCCCAAGAGGTTCAAATCAAAATTGGATATCAAAAGTAGAAACCATAAAAGGATCCAAGAGATATTCTATATGTTTGTGCTACATGTGCTTCAACAACAAGTAAATTTCATTACAACAATTTTATTGTTGAAGTCATATAAGGAATCTGCACTGTAAATTAAAACTAGCACGGGGCGCTCGCATACGCTCGCTTCCCGGAGGGGGCAAGTGAAGAAAACTTAATGTGGTTGGCACACTTCGTGCGCTGCATTCGCTAATGCTCATGCCCATTTCAACCCCACCTACAATGGGTTAGCTCTCTGCGCTTGCCTGAGGTTGGCGCACTTCGTGCGCTGCATTCGCCTAGGCTCATGCCTCTGACCACTCCTCTTGCAACAGTTTGGCTCGGTTCGCTTGCCTGATAACCCCTTATCATAAATTGTTTATTAAAACTTTGGGCTTGTTTACATTAGGCCTAAGCGTCGCAAGCATGCCGAAGCAACAATGGCGGTCGCCTACTACCTAAACTACAACTAAAAGCTATCACCTGTGTTCGCAATTGTCTCCTGTAATTTTCCAGAGGTCTCTCAAACAATTAGCAAGTCTTTACAAAGATAATTCAGGTCGTAAAACACTTTGAAAGGCGCCGAGCTATCCTTTGTTTACAAAACAAAAACATGTGCCTTCTCCAAAAGTACCTGCTGTTCAACCCGAGGGCAAATTTGCATGATAACAAAATACACGTGACTCTTCAATTGAAGTCGCGAAAGAGCCAATTAAATTACAGCAAAAGGCGAAACGGGTCGCATGAACACAGAATACTCTGTTCGAAAATGGAGTTGGGACGCAAATTTGGAAGTTTCGCCAGCGTAAACCGTAGTTTTTTCGTGATAGCACAATTAGCAGAATAATTAGTGGAATAATTCAAAATTTCAGGAGAAAATCGAAAAACAAAATCCCTTACCCTGGTTAAATTAATAAAATAAACATTCAGTGTGAACTTCATTGCCATATATCCACATACAAAAAAGTTTGTCTGATTACATGGTTCGCCGTTTCGGGCGATTGTTTTTGGGCGTTTGACCCATTGTTTCGGGTCAAATCTATTGTTTTTGGCAAGGAAAATGCGTCATCATGTGACATCGCAGAATAGTAATATTAGATGAATATAATAATAGAATAGACAATTCCAATATCACTAACAACATTTCATAAAATTTCTGTTATAGAACTTAATCAATATTACAATAATTGCCCAAAAATAATGTTAACAACAAAAAATCGTTGTGAAATAATTATGGCTCTCAATGTCATTGGGCTTCAATTTTTCTGCATAATCTTCAACAATTCCTTAACCCTCTCATGCCCTGCATCCCAGTAGGTCCCAGTAGAAGCAAAAATCATAAAAAAATCAATTTGATTAAAACTGGGTGACACTTGGTGCGAAGTACGATATTGGGGCACTGAATTCTAATATTGGACTTAGTTTTTGAAATTTTGATGTTTTAGGGGCATAAAATGGGGGTAAAGGTGGCAATAATCAATTTTTAAAACCCGCCCAATTTGCATCAAATTTGGTGGGAAGTACAATTTTTGGGCCGCTGACTTCGAAAATTGAAAAATTTTTGAAATCTTGATGTTTTGGGGGTATAAGATGAGGCAAAAGGGGCAATTGGCAAATCTTGAAACTTGTCCAATTTGAAACAAATTTGGTGGGAAGTACAACTTTGGGCCGTTGAATTCGAATATTGAGTTTATTTTGTGAAATGTTTATGTTTTGGGGGCATAACATGGAGTTTTATGCCCCCAAAACATAAACAACACGACTCCATTAAAATTTAGAAGTCTGGGGATTAGCTTTATTTTGCTATAGTTTTGGCACAAAATTCAAAATACTGATTAGGATAATGAGAAACTAAACTGTTCAGGCCGACCTTAGATTACAAAATCTAAAGTATGTTATCGTGAAGTTCTGATTCGTTTATTTGAAATATAATTATTTTCCAAGCCAAGAGTGATTGTTCTGAGAGCGAAATCATAGGTGATATTTCTTCATTATCCAAGTTGTCAGCTGAAGAACATGACGAGTTCATGGCCTAAGGTGAGAGCTAAGTTTATGACCCTCGTGCTATTGAAAGTGATGATGATCAACCTGGTTTACCGTTCTATTGTTCCGTCAGAAAGAATACCTGAGTATGAGAGACCTGCAATTATATTTGATGCTGGCACATGAAATAGTTTAAGGTATAATGGACGATGAATCTATCATGGCATATATTGCAATTACAAATGAACATTGTGCTGAACATCTATCATTCGTTGAGAAAATTTGGGAGATTTCAAGAGATGAGGCAGGAATACGTTTTGTAAGAGGCTTCTTCGCAATCAAATGACATCTTCGTCTTCTTGGATATCGGCAATATAGATGGGCTTGGAGTGAGGACCCCTTGCAGTAAGAGCCAGAAATAATGAAAACAATGAGCTGTGAAGTCTTTCGTCTTATGCTAAAACACTTTCGAGATGTCAAAGCTTCATCCTTGTCAGATCATTCAGACTACCATCTATGGCAGAATAGATATCTGGAGTTGAATATCTCAGACAGAAATCTTTATCAAAGTGGACAGTTGGCTGGAAAATGTGCATTGATGAAAGAAGAGTGAGTAGCAAAAGCAAAAGGAACCCTTATGAAATAAGAAATCCAGACAAGCCAATAATAATGGATGGACAATTTGCAAAGTCTCTGATAAGGGAGGAAATGGTGGAAATTATGTTGCTAACCATGTGGCGAAAGTGGGGAAGAAAAGGTACAAAACATATGGCAATGGTAAAAACTATGATATTGTTGAGCAACTCATATCTGAATTTAAAGACAGTGAATGCTTGGATTTTATGGACAGTGGCCTTCCCACAATAATTAATGGAAGATGCAAAGAGCAAATGGCATACTGGATTAATTGCTATGCAAAGGGCAACGCTGCTCATTTCCCATGCAGCCATAAGGAAAGTTTGCGTTCAGCAAGACAATTTGTTTGTGGGTTTTCTAAATCCCTTCACAAAGATTTTCTAAACATTACATATTGGAATGACAACAATGTGGTAGTCTTCTTGGATAATGGCATGAGGTCTGGCCAACAATACTGGAAACCTGTTGCCAGGTCTAATTTAGTGTGGTTTCTCCCACATTTTGTTGTCTTGGAAATCCAAATTGTGGTCTTGGAAGTTAATGTTTTGCATGGGGTTTTGGGGGTTCACAAGGATAGTGGCAGCAATGCCACTTTCCACAGACGTTGAACGCTTGATCAGTGCTTGCAACAAGTTTTTATCTAATACCATTCCCATGACTCTTTTATATTACTGTGCAGATAGATAATTTTCAGAATCCTAAGCCATTTTATGACCTTAGAAATAGCAAAATCTCATGAGCTGCCGGGGCTCCGCTCCCTGGAGCCTTGTCAGGGCAAAATTATTGTGTTTTTTTTATTTATTATATTTAGCATATTACACAACACGTGTTTTGGAGTCCTTAACCTTGCTTACATGCCCGACCATCGAAAATGTGTTGGCCTTCTGTATTATCTCGATTCTGTGTTAGTGTTGACTTTGTTCGCTTCAATCTCAGTGTAAAAGATATTGGATATAGATTTGGTGTTTCAGTTCCAATAGTATCCAAAATCGTTCACAAGTGGATTGATGTTTTGTTTAATCAATCAAGAAAAGTAGTCGGGTGGTCGAGCTGCCAGGCGGGAACAAATATTGGAAACAACACAACTTTCATTCAGGAACTATTTTGGTACAAAGGTGGCACTTGTTATAGATTGTTTTGAAGTATTCATCAATTTTCCAAACAATTTATAGGCTAGAGCACAGATATGCTCTGATTAGTATATGCCCACAGGGAGTAATTTCATTTCTCTCAAAAGCATGGGGAGGTCGTGCAAGTGACAAACACATCACAGAAAACAGTGGACTGCTGTCAATTATTACCTGGCGACTGTAATCTTGAGGGGTTTTGATATTAGAGGCCCTGTAGGTTTCTATTGTGCTGAGGTTTAACGTTTTGATTCTTATTTTTTAGAATGTTTCATGACAAGCGTAATTTCACAACATCTATCCTAATATTGTAATCTCTATTATAGATAGTGACTCAGAGACATAGTTCTAGTATTTGGATAGCGATGTTGCTGAATGCCCTCGAGAACTTGAAAAAATAGTATGGCCTAGATTTTCACTATTTGTGTGAAAATGGTGGTGCTGCCCAGACAGAGCTATACTTAATTATTATTTTTATATCCAGGTTACACAGGACATGAAAGATGTTTATTTGTTTCAAATAATGCAAGCAAAGGCTTTTTTCACAATAAATATTAAATTTACCTTATTTCTAATCCAAGATTTCAATCTGGAACAGACAGAGCTGAAGGTAAATATATGCAATTTCAATGTTTATATCTTTTTACATGTATTCTCTTGTGAGAAGTTTATATGATACTATTTCTAATGTTTTGCTTATTAAATGTGTTTTTTAGTTACACAGCTACTGTTTTGTAAATAGACATCTATTCACCGTATCAGATTCAAAAGCCCCAGTGTTAACATGCTCATGTGATGAGAGCAGGAATGACTTTTTGAAAAACATAGCTTTTCACTATGTTGGTGAACCAGATGGTAAATTCTCCTTGTTTTTATAGTATTTTGTACACTGTATCAATGTCATAAAGTTATTTTATTAAATTATTTTATTTTTTCCAGCGTTTAAACAGTTGATTAAAAGTCAGTTTCCTAACTGCCTGCACCTGAAAGTGGCATCAGAACTTATTCCAACCATTGACAAAGTTAATAATATTGATCCATTTCAGATAAAATCATGTAAGTTGGTCTATTCTGGAGTTGAGATGTTTCTAATCAGTGTAATATTATGATAACAACTAATTTGTTTCCTTTTCCATTTAGATCTTGTAGAAGATGATCATGAGTATGCTAAGGTGATATATAGTACTATTTTACTTTATTTAGTAGTCTAAGTACAATAATTAGCCATTTATTACTTGCAGCACTTGACTATTACTTGAAATAACTATGATTTTGCAGGTTTTTACAGAATTTAAAGAGCCTCAGAGAATGTGATCTTGGTACAGCCAATTGATGGTAATGTTGCAGTCATTGGGATAGACAGGAGGGGCTTTGTTTGTCATACATGTACATATGGATGTCACTCTTGCAACCACATTTTGTCTCTGAAAGAGGCAATTGATAGCGACAATGATAGTCTGCCAGATTTTGTTGTCGATATGATTGCTACACATAATGCCTTGAAAGAGTCAAGCATAAGGAGTGTGTTTGTGAACCTGTATCATATGAGCTCTTTAAATGGGAGACCACCCTACAACAACGCAGAATATATTGTCTATACAAAGAGCTCAGTTTTAGTTTTTTATCTGATGGAACACAGCGCCTCTGTGGAGGTCCAATGTCAAGCGTAGTTGGTGAAGATGGATTGAAGCCTTTTCTTATTGGCAGATTCAGTAAGTGTAACAGGTATAGAGATGTGAATTCAATTATGTTGCAAAGCTACTTGGTGTACTAATGTTTTTGCTACACTGATCTGGATACAGTTAATATATGAATAGCTGTTCATTGCTAATTTTGAAAGCTTTCATTGCAGTTTTTGTACGTGCTTGTGAAGAATGCAAATTTTTGATATATTACTGTGGCTCTGCAAATGGGATGCTTCACATGAAAGGATTTTTGGTTGGGCATGATGTTCTTCGTGATTATCTTCATCTTTTTTTAACTGGCAACAGGTATGAATTTAATAAATTAAATAAGTTATTGGCTCTTCAATAAAAGTTTCTAATTCTGTTGTGCTTTAGTTGTAATTTGGTGGGATATTATGAAAAGTGGAAGCTTAATCTCCAAGAGCTTAGATCACTCGTCACAAAATTTTCTGCAAGGGAAGTACTAGACAGTGCCACCAAACGAAAATTAATGGAACTTTTACAGGCAGAATCGCTGCATTTTTATAATTTCTTTATGTGGTGTGATCGTGTGTTTCGAAGCTGTACAGTAAAACCCCGCAAACAAGAACATAGGAAAATAAGAACCTACAGACTGATTTTGTGGAAAAAGACACCCAAAGATAAGAACCCAAAACAGACTGATTTTTTTTCAATGTTCTTATCAGATGGTACATGTATGAAAATATGAAAGTCTCAAAGTCAGAATGTATAGTTTTCAAGTCCTTATGGTTTAACTGGTTGATCTTCTGAACCATCAATGGTCATTAGGCATCCAGTTCTCTCCAATGATTTCTTGAATATATTTTCATACTTTTGAAGTTCTTCCCGAGCATCTCCTGCCCATTTTGTCATGAGTATGCGTTTTTGCCTTGCACTTATCTTGTCATGCCATTTTTCTATGTTTTCTTCATCATTAAGCCATTTATCCATTTCTGCTTCTATTTTCTTCTTAAACATCCTTCCTATACCTGCATCTATTGGTTGAACCTAGTCGGCTGTGAATCAGGAAGCATATAAACAATTGCGTTACATTTCTCTCTGCAAATTTCATGGAACACCCTTTCTGTTTGAAATGAGACATTGTCTGCAAATAACACATTCTCATTTTTCTTATCTTCTATTCCTGGTATCAGTGTTTTCTTTGTCCATTCTCTATTTGTTTTACAATCCATCCATGTATTTTGCTGGAAGTCTAATATATATATTCTGCAGAGTCACGTGATGACGCACTTTCCTCGCCAAAAACAATAGATTCGACCCGAAACAATAGGTCGAATGCCCCAAAACAATGAGCCGAAACGGCGAACCGTGTGATCACAAAGGCTTTTTTGTATGTGGGTATATGGCAATGAAATTCACACTGAGTGTTTAGTTTATTAGTTTAACCAGAGTGATGGATTTTGTTTTTCGATTTTCTCCCAAATTATTGAATTATTCCACTAATTATTCTGCTAATTGTGCTATCACGAAAAAATTACGGTTTACGGTGGCGAAACTTCCAAATTCGCGTCCCGAACTCCATTTTCGAGCACAGTATTTGCTGTTCATGTGACCTGTTTCGCCTTTTGTTGTAATTTGATTGGCTCTTTCGCGACTTCACGTGAACAGTCACACGTTTTTCGTTATCATGCCAATTTGCCCTCGGGTCGGCAGGTACTTTTGGAGAAGACGCCTGCTTTTGTTTTCGACACAAAGGATAACTGGGCGCCTTTCAAAGTGTTTCACGACCTGAATTATCTTTGTAAAGATTTGCTAATTGTTTGAGAGACCTCTGGAAAATTACAGGAGACAATTGAGAACACAGGTGATAGCTTTTTTTTGTTTTTCGAGTGAGATAGTTGTAGTTTAGGTAGTAGGTGACTGCCAGAGGCGGATATTATGGGGGGTTTGGGGGGGCAAACGACCCCCCAAAAAATTATTTGTCGGTGAATGTTAACTTTTTTCGGCATTTTGTCGGTATTTACTTAGACAGATTTTTACTATGTATTCTTGAAAGTTTCTTAACTTACAAGCAACGTAAACGACGAAATGGTGCCTGACATCGTAACAAAGGCTAATGCAGTCCTTACTATAATCAAAGTTCGAATTTACGCTCATGGTGGTCATACTTGATCAAATAATGCAACCGACAAACATCCTGAGCAAAATACTCCAAGGCAGTGAGATTGACTTGGCCGAAGCTTTTCTTTATCAACACATGCATTAAGGAAATTCCAAGCATTAAGAAATGATCTTAAGTTTGACGAGTTTATTGTTCAAGCGAAAGAAATCACAGAAAAGTCGGGAACAGAATATGATTTTGCAAGCCGAAGAGCGAGAAAAAGGCCTTCAAGTGTGACGTTTTCTTCCAAACGAAAGGCACAAAGTTCAAAGATCTTGTACTTGTAACTGAACTCTTTCTCGAATTTATCTTCTAAATTGTTCACATTTTAAGAATCTCGAGAGATAAAAAAGTAGCAAAGCCCCAAAACCTTGATAGGGGCTTTGTCCCTTGACCCCAACCAGAGCTCTAACTTTCGGTTTCTTGGTTTAGAATTTTGTCGGCAAATTGTCACTATTCGCTTAGGCCTAATTTAAAGCGAAGCGAGCCAAACTGTTGCGAGAGGAGTAGGCAGAGGCATGAGCGAAGCGAATGCAGCCCACGAAGTGCGCCCTATCAGTCAATGTTTCTTGATAATAGATAAACAGGGGAGCGCAGCGAGCTAACCCATTGTACGTGGGGTTGAAAGAGGCATGAGCGAAGCGAATGCAGTGCACAAAGTGCGTCAATCAGATTAAGCTTTTTTTACTTGACGGGCTGGGGTGAATGAGCGAACCAAGTGATGACCCCTAGTAGATATCTATTCTGCTGTCATATTGTGATTTTTCATCCAGAGCTACATTTCCTTTACCTCTAAACACAATAGCTGGTTTTACTGACTGCTTGCCTGATGCTCTAATACTCAACTGCAAAGTAGCTTACCGTTTGTCTAGGCCACTTGTTGGTTGACTAACCCATATTTGCTTGGAACCTTTATCAGCATAGGTCTTTCCTTGATTTACAACAAAAGGGAGTGGAACTTGATCTACATTATACCTGTTTTCAGGTAGCCACCGGCCCCATTTTGGATCAACTTGTGCATTTGTATTGCGCTGTCTGCTGGTCTTTAGAGATCTCCGAAGAGTTCTATGAAACACCTGAATGGCTCCCCTACAATCCTCTGATGAAATGTTTTTCTTGTTGGTCTGTTACGCAAGGTAATTTGCTGTCTTTTTTTAATTTTTGGAACCAATTCCTGCTTGCTTTGAATGAAGAAGCTTTGTCTGCACCATATAGCTGCTTAACCTTGCACTTCATTTTCTTGCATAACCATAATTTTGAAACTTTAATACCCTGTTGTCTTCTTCTCTTAAACTCGGATACAACTAATTTTGCTGCAAGTGGAAATTTTTCTCTTTTTTCAATGTTCCCTGATGTTATTTTTCTCCTTTGCCTTGCTGCTACTGTATTTCCCTTCCCTTTCTTGATCTTGTTTGTCTTCATCTCATTCTTAATCTTCAAACGCTCCTTGTTCCATTTTACAAGCAAGCACTTATATGGAATTTTCATAGAGTTTGCAACTTTCTGCCATCTATTCTTCACCTGTTTATGTGTCTTTTGGTCTAGAAGCATAAGAGTTTTCCATTTGAACTTAAGGGTGTAGGATTTCCTTTTTGGGGAGCCTTTCTGATTAGCTCCCTTTGGCTTTGGCATCTGAATTTGACTTACTTGAGAAAGCTGACTGTCCCTTTTAAATCTCTGGGATCCACATAACTACCATGTTCATGTCTGTTAACAGATTCTTCAGGTATAGGAATGGATTCCATATGTTTCCAATGAGTATGAATGTCATGATATTGCTGGGAACTGAATTTGCTTTTGCCTATCGAACACTGGAGTTTTTCAACATTTGAAGACGTTGTTGCAGACATTGGAATTGATGATGTGACAACATATGTGCCACCAGAAGCAATATGTACCTTTTTTGTGATGCCATATCTGAACAGTGTCCCCTGCATCATCAAAATTTGAGAAATTCCTTCTTGCTCGACCGCCTAATTATTGTTTTCCTCGTGATTTTCCCTTTCCCACCAAAACATGTTCGTTTTGAGGCTGTTTTGTGAAAACGAGATTAAAATGGTAGAAGCAAGAGAACGCAGGGAAACAAGGACTTGTGTAAGAAGTCTAGGCCTAAACCACCTAAAGCCGGAAAGAGACCAAAAGTCCAAAACATCCATTATGGCAAAATAGATGGAGTTTTTTGTGAATCGACAATGCGAGGTTATCATGCTTATATGAATCATGCAAAAGTAAGCATTGGAGAAATTTTGTTTTGTGAAATCGAAGGTGAAAATGAATATGACGATGATGCAGTTGCAATTAAGATTGAAGATGGTGAAATTGTAGGATATGCTCCAGAAGAACTTTCATCTCTCTTTCACAAATTTCTTGAAGATCATGGTGAGATTGAGGCAGAATGTATTGGCTGGAGATTAAACAAGGGTGCTGGAAAGGGGGTTGAACTCCCAATGGATTACAGGTTTATTTTCAAAAGAGACAGACGAAAAACTGATAATTGACATTAGACAATCAAAGATAATTTAATGTGAAGCTTTTAAATAATCAATGAATGACAAAGCAAAGAAATTGCTTGAAATTTGTTGTCTGAAAATATCTAACTTGTGGACCTGGAAGCTGAGTATGTTTAAAATATCTTTTCATATTAGTTTATATAAAAAAGTCCCAACTTTTTAACTCTGAACACCTCAAACAATTTTCAGGAACAAGCAAATTGTTTCATCATCAAGTTGTGTGATATAAATGCTTTTGTCAACAGCAGAATAGCATGTCCTCCAAAATTTCCAAGAAGGCAATAATATCCCACTCCCAAGTTTATTAAATATACTGTGAAAGCTTTACGTTCATCATAGTCGTAAGGGTCCTTGTGATAAGAACTGCACCCTGAAAATATCATAAGTACCACATTTATAAGAACCTAGGTCAGTCTGTCTTTTAGAAAATATGTTCTTGTTTGCGGGGTTTTTCTGTAGAGGACTTTCCCCCAGCATTGTTAACCTTGTTAAAATGCATTTCTTCAGTCTCTGCAGTTCTTTCATACTTCCCTGTTGATGACCAGTTTCTCTCTGTGATGAAAGAATTAAGAGCAGGGGCTGTGGTACAATGTTGCCCAGAGAAGCTGTTGCTGGTCCAAAGAAAGGCTCCCATTATGCACAATTTTTTAATATCACTCCCAAAGGAATCTGTGGCGGATGAAGTTAATGGTTTGGTATGGGAAATGGAGTCAAGAATTGGTTGGGTTTTTGGAAAAGATCCTCATTGTCTCCCTTATGTTATTGAAGAGGTGCAATCGGATTTTTTGTTTCTTCCAATTTTGCCTGTGTTGAATGAAAGGGGTGCTTATGCAAAGGATGTTTCATCGTTAAAGAAGGCATCTAAAGACTGCTGAAAGGACTACCGTGGACCTCCATCGTTAATGCCTGGAATATTCACCTTACATTGCATGCATGGTATCATATTTGCGACTTGACTAATGAAAGTTTTGTTACTTGCCAATCCTTTGAATTTGATATTTTTTACGCATTTTCCAAACAGATATTTGTTATGGCCTTGATGTTATGGAAACCCAGAAGTCACTCAACACTCCCTTGACAATTTTGCAGACTCGCTTCTCAGACTGTTTGAATATTAGATTATAAAAGCTGTACTTTTTTATTAACAGTTCTTGGACTGTTATATGAAAAAGTAACAGTTTCTGAAATTTATTGATATATGAAATTTCAATCTTGGTACTGTTTGTGACAGCACCAAAGGTCATCATTTATGACAATCCTTGTAACTTTCATGACTATTGCATGAATTGTGACCCTTGTTTTTTCAGAAAGACATCATTTTATGTGGACAGATTTCATTGGAAAAATCATACGGGTTTCAACATTGCTTTTTGTTTTTTCTATTTCAACAAATTTCATTTCATGATTAATAATAAGCTTTTTTCCATTTTTTACAACTTGCGCAGATAGTTATAATTTGTCTCTTTATCCACAATTCTCTGCAATCAATAGCCAGATAAATGAACAGAGAAACGCCTTGCCAAAAGGAGCGAAAAACAAATTGAGTCGAACTAATTTTTCCAACCATTTAAAGCTTATGTTTACGTAGTTGTACGAAAGAGAGTGCTGCGCATTCACCAACCAGTTGTGCTTGCCTTGCTGCCAACGAACGACATGTGTTTTTCCACTTCAGAAGTTGTTTCATGTGGTTTGTTACGGTCTGGGAAATTGGAAGAATTAGAAGATTAAAACAAAAAACAATAAGTATTCCTACAATTATTTTATCATTTATAATTGTCATTTCATCTCGCTATCGGTCGATATTATCTGTTTTATAATGTCATCTTACAATGAGCAATGCTCCGCTTTAGTGGAAGAAAACAGAAAACACCCACCTTATGCATTCTCTGAGGAGCCCTCCTTCAAGCATGTTGGATTAGCCCCTAGGCATGCCCAATCCTATGTAGCTTCCACGGAAGCAAATATAGCATCACAGAATGCACGAAGCCAAGCGGCAGAGACTTCCAAAATCACTGGTACAGAGAAAGCAACCTGTAGTGCTGCAGAGACAGCAAGTTCTGAAGGGTTGGGCTTGGGCATTGACCCAGAAGATATTGTCTGCGAAAGACCGGTAGAAGAGGATGCCTTAAGCCTTTTTGGTGGGGCAGAGTTTGATGCAAATGACCCAAGTGATGTTGAAAATGAGGCATTATTGTTGTCAATTGACAATGCTTTAGTTCCATCTTTGGACAAAGGCCCCCCCAGTACATAGCCAATTGGCCAAAGTTATCGATGGGAAATTGGACACAGAATTTGACCTTTTAAAAAGAAAGGAAATTTCGGATAAATATCCACCCCGGAAAATTGTGCCTCCCTCTTTTCACCTAATGTCAACCCTGAAATTTGGGGTAAATTGGGGACCAATGCAAAACGACGTATGTCTTCACTGCAACATTCACTGGTGAAAGCAACATCTGCAGTTTCTCTCACAATGAATAACCTCTTGTCTGCCAGAGAGCAAAAAAGCATTCCTGACTATAAGGATTTGATTGCGAAACTTATTGATTCAGCGGTGTTGCTTGGTCATGTCAGCAGTGAACTGACTTTTAAGCGAAGGGATTTTTTACGGCCCTACTTGACGAATGAATTTTATGTTAAACCAGGTTATGTTAAACCTGCAATGTTAAACCAGGCAACTATCTATTTGGAGGTGATCTGCCTGAAACTTTCAAACAGTTATGGGCTACAAACAGAATTGTTAGCAATGCTACTAACACTGCAAACCATGGTTTTTCTACCCAGAGAGGTTATAGGCCCAGACCTTCTTTTCAAGGGCAGAACCAACAGGGTGCTAGTGTATCCCAAAATTCTGTTGGAGGATATCGAGGGAGGCTGCCATACAACCCCCGAAGAAACAATCAGCAGCCACACTTTCCAAAGAAGAAGTTCACAAAGAACTAAATTCTGCTAAACTACAGGTAAGCAGATTTCAGAAGCTCACCGATAGCACCATACTGCCTTATTTGCAAGCAAAAGTTCAATCCTTTCAAGCGGGACAATTATCAGGCTATGTTTCAGTTTGGAGTGAGATAACTAGAGAACTGCTAGAAATTTACATAAGGACTGGGACTAGCCTGGTGCTATTTATTGTTGTTGTTTCCTAAAGTCTCATTTGTAGTCGTCCATCATTCTGTTCGTTGATATTGAGATATGAATACATTTGACGATGAAATAGATGGACTCTTATCTATGATGGACGACTAAACAACTCAAGAATAAAATGTGTGATTTCCTTGGAAGTAAATAAAACCATAGCACAGAGGAAACTGACATTAAACGGTGAGAAATAAGAACGAATCGTGACGGCGGCCATTTTGGATTTTCCGAATTTGACTTTCTTGACTCTGCTTGGACTTCTCCTACGAGCAATAACGATCCTTCATCATCCCAACAACCATGCCAAAACATAGATGCCCATTTCCTGCTTGTGCATATGAAACAACTGACGTTACAGATGAGCTTGCTGCAGTCCTTCTTACAGTTCACTCCAAGCGACTCCATTGGACTCTCCCAGCTCAGGCCATCCAAAATTCAGCAGCCAGAGTGGAGAAAGTCCGACGACCAACTATTACTAGTGCAGGGACAAGCGAAGAATGGTCATACTTCATTACTCGTTGGCAGGACTACACAGAGGCGACCAAAGTAGAAGGCAAAGATAAAGTAATTCAACTACTCGAATGCTGTGACGAACAGCTCAGAAAAGACCTCACACGTAACGCTGGGGGCAGCTTAACAAATAAATCTACTGAAGAAGTCCTTCAAGCAATAAAAAAGCTAGCTGTTAGAGAGGAAATGCTATGGTAGCTAGGGTCCAGCTCCACCAAATGAAACAGGATAGGGACGAGACCATAAGATGCTTTTGTGCCCGCCTTTGCGGCCAAGCTGGTGTATGTAAATTCCTTGTACCATGCCCAGAATGCCATACAGAAGCCAATTACACTGAGAATGTACTTCGCGATGTTATTACCCGTGGCTTAGCAGATGAGGAGATCCAGCTAGACCTCCTTGGTGAGAGAAACCAAGACATGAGTCTGGAACAAGTGCTACAGTTTGTTGAGGCCAAAGAATCCGGTAAAAGGTCTGCAGGCCGCCTATTTCAAACCCCAGGTGCCGAGGCAATCCGCAGCCAGTACCGCATGAAACAGAATGCAGACCGAAAGCGTACTGACAAACCCACTGAGGCATGCTATTACTGTGGACAATTAGGCAATGGCCACAAAGCTTCAATCACGCTCCGAAAAAAAGAATGTCCTGCTTTCGGTGCCACCTGCCAACTATGCGGTCGGTCAAATCACGTTGAGACTGCATGTTGTAGTAAAGACAAGCCTATTCGCCGAAGACCCCCACCCAATGTCGACACCGACAGGCAAGCGGAAGGGGCCATCTTCGACACCCTTTGCCATATAACCAGTCAGAACAAGGACATCCACGGAATCTCCCTGGACCACCATCTGTACAATAATCTAAACGATTGCTGGATTCGACGTGCATCCCAGCCACAGCCATTCATTTCGCTGAAAGTTTCCCTCCATCCTCAAGACTACGTGGCCCTGGGATACAAGCCGGTTACCAAAACACCCATGTCCATGGAACTACCCGCAATGGCAGACACAGGCTGCCAAAGTTGCCTAGCAAGTCTGAGCATCATACGCCGCCTTGGCTTAAGTGAGGCAGACCTCATCCCCGTCACCACTCGCATGCATGCAGCAAACAACAGTGGCATCAGGATTCTTGGCGCCATCGTCGTACGCTTTACAGGCACAACCGCACCTGGACGGAACCTTGAGACCAGGCAGATTGTATATGTCACCAAAGATTCCGACCGCCTGTTCTTAAGCTGGGAGACTTGCAAAGATCTGGAAATAATTTCGGAACAATTCCCGACTGTGGGAGAAGCTCTCTCTGCTCAGTCCAATAGCTTGGTAGACCACACTAGCCGTCCAACCAACCCTTGCGTCAGCAACCGCCACCCAAACCAGCTGCACCTCCATTCCCTGCAACAGAGGCCAACCGGGAACGCTTACAAGATTGGATCCTAGACTACTACAAGTCCAGTACATTGAATACATGTGAGCACCAGCGGCTTCCGCTTATGGATAGCGTGCCAATGCGACTCATGGTGAACCCAGATGCTAACCCAGTGGCCCACCACACTCCGATTCCAGTGCCCCTCCACTGGCAAGAAGAGGTAAAAGCCGGCCTTGATCAAAATGTAGCCCTCGGCGTCCTGGAGACTGTGCCAGTAGGAGAGCCAGTGATGTGGTGTCATCGCATGGTCGTGTGTCCAAAGAAGAATGGCAAACCACGCCGCACATTGGACTTTCAGCCTCTTAACCTCCATGCTACACATGAGACGCACCATACCCAGAGCCCCTTCCACCAAGCACGCTCAGTGCCCCACAATAAAAAGAAGACCGTGTTTGATTGTTGGAATGGATACCATAGCGTTCCCCTGCACGAAGATGATCGCCACCTCACCACATTTATCAGCCCTTGGGGACGTTACCGCTACAATACAGCCCCCCAGGGATACATTGCATTAGGTGATGGCTACTCGCGTAGATTTGATGAAATTGTCTCCCATATCCCACACAAGACCAAGTGTATTGATGACACCCTGTTGTGGGCAGACGACATCAGCAGCAGCTTTCACCAAGCAGTTAACTGGCTTGACATTTGTGGGAGTCATGGAATTACGCTAAACCCAACTAAGTTTGTCTTCGCTGCAGACACAGTTGAGTTTGCCGGATTTGAGATCACTAATGACAGTGTACGTCCATGCGCAAAATATCTTGATGCCATCCGCCATTTTCCTACTCCAACCAACATAACCGACATGCGCTCTTGGTTTGGCCTGATCAACCAGGTATCTTACGCTTTTGCAGCTACCGAGCGCATGTTGCCATTCCGTGAGTCGTTGAAGCCTGGGACACATTTCTTATGGAACGATGAGCTACAACGGCTGTTCGATGAATCCAAATCACTGATCATCAGCGAAATTGAAGACGGGGTCCGCATCTTTGATAAACTCAAGCCCATGTGCCTGGCCACCGACTGGTCTAAAACAGGTATTGGTTACTGGCTCTTCCAGAAACACTGTCATTGCCCATCTACAGATCCCTTCTGCTGTTGCAGTGGCTGGAAAGTAACTCTTGTTGGCAGTCGATTTACCCATGCAGCAGAGTCACGCTATGCTCCAATTGAAGGTGAAGCTTTAGCAGTTGCCGACGCCTTGGATAAGGCACGCTTCTTTGTCCTTGGCTGCAATAATTTAATCATTGCCGTTGACCACAAACCTCTCCTAAAGATTTTTGGTGACCGTTCACTAGACGAAATATCCAACGGCCGACTCAGAAACCTTAAGGAAAAGACGCTTCGATACAAGTTCCATCCGACATCCTTTCCTGACCCATATCCGCACCAAAGAACCGCCACAGGGTTCTTGCTCCTTCAGCATTGACCATGAGCTAGTATCGGCAGCTTCATCCACCCTGAGCACCATTGCCGTCACTTGGGAGCGTGTCAAGCTAGCAACCACCAGCGACCCAGACTTGCTCGAATTGACTACCATAATCGAATCAGGATTCCCAGAGTTTCAGCACCAGCTCCCACTTGCCCTCCAGGAATACTACAGGTTTCGTCAGCACCTCCACACTGTTGATGGTGTCATCCTCTACAAAGATCGCATCGTGATCCCTCCTTCCCTTAGAGACACGATATTGACCACGTTACATTCTGCCCATCAAGGGGTGACGTCAATGACTGCCAGAGCAGAGTCCACCATTTTCGGGCCAGGCATCACACCAGCCATCACCGCACAACGAGAGCGCTGCTCCCACTGCAACTGCATGACCCCCTCCCAGCCAAGTGCTCCGCCGTACCCACCCATGCTGCCAGCGTACCCTTTCCAATGTATCTGTGCTGACTACTTTCACTACAAAGGGGTCAACTACCTTGTAGCGGTAGACCGATACTCCAATTGGCCAATTGTCGAAAGGGCACGTGATGGTTCTGCTGGATTAATTGAAAGCTTACGGCGAACCTTTGCGACATATGGCATTCCTGATGAGTGCGCCACGGATGGAGGACCACAGTTCATTGCACAATCCACACAGCAATTCCTGAAAGATTGGGGAGTTCACCATCGCCTTTCCTCTGTTGCCTTCCCACATTCCAACTGTAGGGCAGAGGTTGGGGTGAAAACTGTCAAACGGCTGATTACAAACAACACAGACCCACATGGTGACCTCAACACTAACGCATTCCAACGAGCCATATTGCAGTACCGAAACACCCCTGACCCAAGCACCATGCTGTCTCCTGCTCAATGCGTGTTTGGAAGGCCCATCAAGGATTTTCTACCGATACTCCCCGGCTGTTTTGTCCCTCATCCAACTTGGCAAGATACTCTCGCCTTGCGGGAAGATGCTCTGAGAAACAGGCACATGCAAGCATCTGAAAGGTGGGCAGAGCACACAAAAAGGCTTCCACCGCTGGTAGTAGGAGACCATGTGAGGATTCAGAATCAGACCGGATCACACCCCACGCGATGGGACAAGACAGGGATTGTTATAGAGGTACGGCAATTCGACCATTATGTCACACGGGTAGATGGTTCTGGGCGGATCACAATCCGCAACCGGAAATTCCTGAGACGATATACCCCAGTTCAGAGGACACCACCACGTCGCCTCCTGCATGATGACCTTCAGTATGCACGCCAATCTTGCCCCATCCCCCTCCCCAAGCCAAGCACCCCGGTTCGAACCCACTGCCCGGCAAAAGCGCCAGAGGCCTCAACTCCGTCAGACCAGCCCTCGCCAATGTGCCAGCCTCCAAGTGCTCCTGAGCCTGCAACTCCAACTGCGGAGACTACGAAGCCACAATAAGAAGGGGCTCCTGGAACAGTGAACATCAGAACTCTGTTTTCTTAACTTTGTTGTTATTTTGTTGTTTTTATCAGTCTTCACCGCCCTTTCCGAAGCAGTATAGCGAAAGGACAATAAAGACTTGGGGGGAGGTAGAGAACTGCTAGACATTAAGTCTCATTTGTAGTCGTCCATCATTCTGTTCGTTGATATTGAGATATGAATAGATTTGACGATGAAATAGATGGACTCTTATCTAATAACATCTGACAAAAACATTCTGGACATTATCTCTGGTGATAAAATAGAGTTTATAGCTGCTCCACAAAAGCAGGCTGATGATAAAATTCAGTCATTGTGGAAAAAAGGTGTGATTGTCAAATGTCAACATGAACCAGAGGAGTCTCCAATTTTCACAGTTCCAAAAGCCGATAATAAAATACGTTTAGTTTTCAACTTCAAACAATTCAACCAATATGTGGTATATGCGCATTTTAAAATAGAGACAATCCATTCTGTAATTGCACTTGTCACTCCAGGATGCCGGATGGCATCACTTGATTTGAAGGATGCATACTATAGTGTAAAGGTTCATCCCAAATATCAAAAATATCTGAAATTTCACTATCGATGGGCAATTGTTCCAATACACATCATATGCCAATGGCTTATCTTCATGCACATGCAAATTTACAAAAATTCTAAAGTCAACCACTATCTAAGTTGCGCCTGATGAACCATATTGTTACTGCTTTTATTGATGACTTATACTTGCAAAATGATTCTTATGAGGGTTGCATAAAGACCATTGTTGGCACAATTATTCTGTTTGATAACCTTGGCTTTGTAATTCATCCTGACAGGTCTCAGTTCGTACCTACACAACAACTTACGTTTTTGAGATTTGTCATAGACTCTCTGTTCATGAGAGTTTATCTGACAGAAGCCAGAAGGCAAAAAGTTTCTCACCATATCAACTATGTCACTCAAAATACACAGAGACTCACAATTGAGTATGGAGCAAAAGTCATAGGCTATATTTTATCCAGTCTGCCTGGCGTCCAATATGGTGCCTTATACTACAGGTGGCTTGAAAAAGATAAGACAAGTGCTTTGAAAGTAAACCAAGGGAACTATAAAGCCATTATGTCAATCTCTGATAAAGCCATGACAGAACTACTGTGGTGGTAAAAAAATATCACCTCTTGTTATTTGCCTCTAGAATCAATAAACAATTTGAAAAATATTTTTCGTACAGGCCTGATCCAGGCACTATCTGCATAGATGCATTCTCGATTCCCTGGACAGATCTTGACTTTTACTGTTTTCCTCCCTTTAGTTGCATACAAAAGCACTGCAAAAGATCAAGAGGGAAAAAGATATGGGAATGATGGTGGTGCCAAAATGGCCCACGCAGTCATGGTGCCCTGTTCTGAAATCAATGATGGTCAAGCCACCGGTGGAGCTACCTCAGTGTTCCAGTCATTTGTTCCTGCCAGCATTCCCACACAAGAAGCACCCACTACAAAAGGAGACAATTCTTCTTGTTTGTTTGTTGTCCGGCAAAAATTAGCCAGTCAAGGTTTGTCTTTTAGCCAGTACAAAACCAGTTTAAAGAAATGGATTGATTTTTGCGAAAATCATGCCATTCATATATTTCAGCCTTCAGTACCTAAAGCCCTGGAATTTCTTGTTACACTTTTTCATAATGGGGCTTCGTACAGTACAGTTAATACTGCACGGTCTGCAGTCTCTTCCATCTTGTTGTTTGGAGGTGAGACACCGTTTGGGCAGTTACCAATCATTAAGCATTTTATGAAAGGGGTATATGAGTTGAGGCCAAATTTCCCAAAACAAAATGACATCTGGGACTTGAAAGTGATTTTTGACTATTTTCGCACACACGACTCTACAGCTAAACTGGCCTAAAAGAACTCACACTAAAAGTGGCCTTTTTGTTACTCTTACTTAGTGGGCAAAGATGCCAAACAATAAGATATTGATCATATGCAGAAGTCCACAAATAAGTATATTTTTTATATTACGGAAAAAGTTAAGCAGTCACGAGTAGGGACACATGTTGCCCCTTTGCAATTTATTTGTTACCCTGATGAGAAAAAGATTTATGCGGTTCACCATTTAGATGAATATTATCAAAGCCAATGGATACGTTAACAATCGGTTCTAATTAAAGTTGATTAAGTTGCAATAAGATCAGTGGTCGTACACGCAAAGAAAAACAATTTTATTTGAAATCACTGAAAACATCATAGTTTCCAGCATTCCCCGACCACATGGTCCATGGAATCCCTGAGTTGAGATTTGCATTCCAAGGTTCTTCCTGGTCCTAGCCTGATAACCAGACCCCTCATTCCAAGGAAATAGTGGTCTGTTAAATTTTGAACAATTTCTTGTTCAGAGCACAGGTAAACAGGATCAAATTTACTGCATAATTACAATTATGAAAACGAGGTGACTTAATTTATGCATTTGGAACCCAGCTAATCTCAAAATTGAACATGGAGGTCACTGCAAATCGATTAAATTTCTCGCCGCTTTCAGAGAAACGACTCCTGGGTGCATTCACATTTGTAAAATATTTTTTTAATATTACAAAACTTCTACCTGATCAAGAGAGCGCATTAAGAGAATTTTTTTCTGGACAAAACTTGTACTTCAGCGCTCCGACAGGTTATGGCAAATCATTAATTTTCCAATGTCTGCCTCTGATGGCAGATGTTCTCAAAGACCAGCTGGTTGGAACATGCAAAGCGCTTGTCATTTCTCCATTGAAGTCTTTGATGTTGGATCAAATGGCGAAGATGAAGCTCGTGGGTGTAACCGCAGCAGCAATTTATGTTCCTGTTCAACCTGGCCAGGATGCAGATGTTCTAGATGCAATTGAAAATGGTGACTACTCGCTGATTTATGCCTCTCCTGAAAGCGTTTTAACAACGGACACATGGAGGAAGCTATTCAGCTCTAAATATTTCAAAGAGAATTGTGATTTATTGGTGATAGACGAGGCTCACTGTATAGTTGATTGGTAGGTTCAGTAAAAGTTTAGCCACAGGCCTACTGAAAGCTATTCCATGCAGTAACTGCAATCCTCGCCATAAGGTGTGAGACAGTAAAAGAATGCTCTGAATTTTCTCACATGTCCCGAAAAAAATCGACCCCCCCACCCCCTATTCAATGTTGAGGATGTTTGGAAAGTGTTTTTAGCACTCCCTGATAAACCTGTCCATCAAAAATAGCAACATTGATTTGGGGGGAGGGGGGTGGCTCTGTATTTTGGAAGAAAATTTTGTTTCTCATTGAAAAGTGATGAAAATTTTTCATTGTCTCAAGACCTTCTGTCAATGATTGTCTTTGGTGGAAATTAAAGAATATCTGGTCGGCATGCCTGATTTTATATATTATGGGCAATTTTAACCCGCTGAGTTCGAATCTGGTGCTCAAAATGGTGTAACTAATGCTAATTAGCTTTTGTGACGTCACAGACATTGGAAACGAGGCTCATTTTCTGTGGGGTACATTATTGGGCTGAAAAAGGTGTGTTAGGCATTTGTGTTTATAGATAATTTACAATTGTGCTTGAACAAGTCACATCATAACTTTTTTCTATTTTTCTCTGTGCCCAGATGGCAATTTTTTGCCAAACATATGATTAAAATTAAATTACTCCATCAAAGTGCAGCGCTGCGCCAAGTTTGAGGAATAAAGTAAGAATTCATAATTTCATGTTTTTCTATCTGTTACTAATCATATAGTCCATCAACTAATCACATTTCAGAGCCGAGTAATACTAGCTCAGAGAAACAGTGTCCACAAGCATTAATTTCCTTCTGATCTTGAATAGCTATCTGTTGGGTAAACTCAAAAATCCTCCATCGTGCTTGCATCATTTCTGTTTCTCGGGGGTCTCTTGAGTTATACTTCCCAACAAATTCAATTGCACCTTTGCTAGTGGCAAATACTGGTGTATCTTGCTCCAAATAAATGTCCTGTGCATACTGCGACTTTGGAGCAGGAAAATGCACGGCTTGCCCCTCTAAAAGAAGAAGCAGATCCTTCCACACGATCAATTCATTTGACCATCTGAAGTCATTCATCAGAATGATCTCCGCTTCTTCCACTCCTATCCACGCATACGAGGTGGTAGCAGGATTTGAAAATGTTGCATAAAGCAATTTCAAAGGCTCTAGCATAAATGTTTTGCCACAATTTGCCGGCCCAATAATCAAAATGTTTCTATTCTTTCCCCGCCCTTTCTCTAATAACGCCCTCAAAGCATCAGCAAATACGTAAGGGTGAATGTGGTTGCTTCGCAGAAGTTCCTTTGCAGCATTCAGCCAATTTCCGTTGCAGCCTGAGATACACTCTTTTTGTACAGCTTGTGCAATCACGTCCAATCTTTTTGTCTGCTGGCGCAACAACTTAGCAGAGGCTTCTTGCATTCCCCAAGTGGAAGAGATCAGCTCTGCCCTGGCTTTTGCTTGATGACTTAACACCCACTCAGCCAAATCATTCTTGCCTTCTACTTTTTGCTCGTTGGCAAGAGCCAGTAGTGCCACGTCTTTTCTGATTTTGTTCTTCAGGACAATATCTGAGACTTCCAAATTGGAAATTCTGCGCTTTCTGTGAGGTACATAGACGGATTTGGTAGAGCTGGAAGCAAGCTTGCCCTCTTGATTCTCCGCCTTTGACCTTCGCCTGGCTATCGTGCCCGATTTTGTCTTCGGGGAATGTGATAAGTTTGGGTGGTTCTCGCTATGGAATGCATTATTGTCTGACTTCACTGCGTACGAGTAGTCAGACGTCATGACGATTGTCATGACGATTGGAGAAATGCACCGAAATCCCAAATCTATCTAACAGGAACATCTTAGCCGATTTCCATCGCTTGTTTCCTGTCAACTTTATTGCAACATGATAGTGCTCTTCCCCATCCTGATGTTTCTCTTGACTACACACCCAATGAGCCACACTCACGCGAGATTCGTTATGAGTAAAAGCCTCCACAACAGACTTTCCAAATGATTCCCTGCTGGGAAACTTCGTCAAATCTGCCCTACTGTACGTTATTAGATACGTACTGCGCACAACCTTGAATTTCAATTCGAAATCACAGTGATCCATTTTAAAAAGAACAGTTTCAACGCACACAAATTATTTGGCTCTTCTGAGAAATGCAAGTTTTGTTTGAGGGAACATGCACTGATGCAGCGACAAGGACATAAACAAACAGACAGTGGAATATCACCCCTGCTGAGCATGACAGTTTAATTTTAGCATCCTAAGGTCATTTCAATCAGTGACACATACTAAACGTCCATAATGTGGCACCACCCACCATGTTTAATACTTGGAATCGTGTGAACAATGGATGGTTAACGGACGATTAACGGACGGATAACACCATAGTCCATAATTATTCAGTACTAAATTTGACGAATAACACGGTTAACGGCATATTCTTATAAATATTATATCTAATATTTTAAAATAATTGCCGTTAACCGTGTTAATCGTGGAATTTAGTACTGAATGACTATAGACTATGGTGTTATCCGTCCGTTAATCGTCCGTTAACCGTGTGTTATTCGTTGGGCAGATTAAATTAGAATCCCGTAGCAGTGGTCATAATCATGAAATAATTCGTTTCGTTGTGTTCGTATTGATACAGATACATTGAAAACATTACATTTGCTGTCAATCGTTAGTGTTCTACGTTAATGTTAATATTTCAGCCTTCTCCCTTTTGATGCAATTATGTCGGCTATACGTTTGGGAAGTGAAAGAATTGTTTTGTCTATTTTCCACTTTGGTATTCTGTTCATAGTCTCAATGATTCTATCCTGAAACTCCTGCTTTGACTCTCTCGTGATATTCTGTTGCACGGCATCTTTTTCTAATTGTTTTCGGACAAGATGAAAGAAGTTTTCGATTGGGTTTAAATCAGGGCTACGAGGTGGTATTGAAAACAGATCTGCTTCTACGTCCTCCATTGCTTCTTTTGCCGATGAGCTGTTTTGAGAAGGATCTCCGTCCTGTAGAAATATCCTTGAATTTTTATTGGCCTTTTTAACCATCACATCAAAGTTTTCACGAAGAAACGTTGCAAAATAATCTCCATTCATTTTTTCATACGGTACAGCTGCAATCACTCCTTCTTCAAAAGATATGGCCACAATTAGCTTCACATAATTTCCTCCTGTTCCGCATTTGCTGCCTTTTGCAACGCAGCCTGCCAATAGCCCTTCGCATGGGCGTCTCCAAACTCTGCCTGAAGGTGCAAGACCTTGCGACTTAGGATTTCTCTTGTACACGAAACTGACCCCATCTAAGTAGAAAGCGATTGTATGTGTCCACAAACTATTGGTGTGCTTCAGCATGACCATTTTTGCAAATTGGATCCTTTTTTCTCTGTCATCTGCAGACATTAGACCTTTTCTGCGAGTTTGCAAATATCGGTATCCATTGTTATTTAAAAATCTGTTGATTGTCCTGGTTGATACATGATCCACCCCAGAAACCTCCATGAGTCGCTTAATTGTCCAATTTGGTTCTTGTTGTCGCAGTATTTGCAATTGTCGCAATAAGTTGCGCTTGCTCCTTTCATCGAGCTTTTCAGGCCGATGGTGTACATATTTTTTAACTGTTGTTGTGCGGCTAACTGGTTCTTTTTTAATACGATATATTTGTGCTCTTGATACACTTAGTTTAGAGGAAAGCTCCCATACACTTTCTTTGCTCAATTTAATATATGCCCTCACATAGGGGGGAATAGGTTTGTGATACACCATGTTGATAAGCACTTGTCAATTTTTTCCACGATAACAGCTCTTGAGAAAAACTTTAATAATCTGACGTCACAATAGGAGTCTGGTGCCGACTTGATAAGTATTGATTAGTTAATTATAGACCTTCCCCTAATTCTAGAAATGGTATACTCCAAAAGCACCCTAAGCTATTCTAATAGCTCGTATCTCCACTCCACCATGAGAGGGCTTTTGTGTCAAGAAAAGACAATCCTCGCCATAAGGTGTGAGACAGTAAAAGAATGCTCTGAATTTTCTCACATGTCCCGAAAAAAATCGACCCCCCCACCCCCTATTCAATGTTGAGGATGTTTGGAAAGTGTTTTTAGCACTCCCTGATAAACCTGTCCATCAAAAATAGCAACATTGATTTGGGGGGAGGGGGGTGGCTCTGTATTTTGGAAGAAAATTTTGTTTCTCATTGAAAAGTGATGAAAATTTTTCATTGTCTCAAGACCTTCTGTCAATGATTGTGGGTACACCGTTTTTTGTAAGAAAGTACTCCACAGTACTCGACTCACCATCAAGTTCAGTACAGGATTGTTTATACTTAAGAAAGTTCTCAAAACATGGTAGCTGTGTGAAGTAGTAGGTGGTAGGGTGAGGATGGCACAATGGTTCAAGCGCAGGACTCACAACCTCCTGCCTAAGTGCATAGGATGCAGTCTGGCTGAAACTTTTTAAATTTTCATGGGAAAGGTTTAGTGTCCATTTTAGGTTGCTACCACAAATGTGATACCAATTTGCGTAAGCCAACTGACAATCTTCAACAAAAAACCTTTTTGATTTGGACATCATTTTGATATGCACTTTTTGTGCATTAAAGTTAGAAACCCAAATATTTTGGTTGTCAACCAACCAACCAACTCAAATTGGTTGATGCCATTTTACATTAACCACAAATATTTGCAATACCTGCTTTTCATAAATACATTATGGTTTGCAAGGGTAAAGTGGGTTTGCTTTAGGGGTAGTTGGGGCAATGCATTGACTGTTGTAATTGTCAACAAAAGGCATATTTGTCTTCTTTTTTGAGATACAACCATTGGGACTCTACTTTATTGTATGATGTTGTTTTAACAATCTACAATCTGCTATATGTACACTTTTCTGAATTATCCATCTTACCCCCAGCATAGCCATCTTACCCCGATAGACCCTATCCATAGTTCAAAATATCTCTTTCTGCAGCTCTAAATTCTTGGGGTTTAAAATTATTTTTTTGTTGTGTTAGGGGAACAACAGATGCAGACACAAATAAAATCCCATTCAGAATGTGGTATGGCAATCTTCTAGAGTTGAAATCGTTATTATCAAACCCTAGAATTTTAGTTTTTACTGCCACTGCATCAAAGAAGACAAGAAGAAAAATATTCGAACTATTGCAACTGAATGCCTTCGCAAAAAAATTGAAAAGAATCCTAATAAAGATAATATACGGTATGCTTTCCAACATGTAAATAATACATACAAGTCTGACAGAAATTTTCCAAGGGATAATAAAGGAACTTAAAGAAAACAGTTGACAGTGATAAAATTTTCATTGGTGAAACTGGGGATCCAAAACAAAGAATTGTTGAGATGTTTCATGCAGGTGCCCCTGAACCTGTGAAGAATCACATTCTTGCAACAATAACATCACCTGAAGGCCATATCAGAATACTGGTTTGCACAATAGTTTTTGGCATGGGAGTAGATTGTAGAAATATATCATACATTTTGGGGGATCAAAGTCAATAGAATCTTATCTACAAGAATGTGGACGAGCTGGGAGAAATGGGGAATCTAGTACTTGCTTTTTGCTTTATAATGGAGTACTCATGAAGCACAGTGATGAAAACATGCAAGACTATGTTGTGTCTATGGAATGTAGAAGAAAAGAAATAGCCAATATATTCCCAAATGTGGAATCCTGCACAGTGACTGCCTGCAGTTGCTGTGACATTTGTGCAAAAAGTTGTCATTGCAAAAAGAGTTGTTGTGAATTTAGCTTGAAAACTGGCTGCACAGAAGATGAAATTTGCAATGACCAGGAAAGAGCTGTAACCAGCCAGAATAAATTGGAGCTTTCTCAAAAACTTGCAAGTTATCGGCAAAGCATTTTACCCCCCACTTTAGAAGAATGCCCTCAGATTTCATTCCGAAACATGTTTATTGAATTTGGGGAAGCCCAGATTAATCAGACGTTAGAAAGCTGTCATAAAATATTTAGTATTTCAGACATAAAGAAGAGCATTGAAATATAGAGAGATGTTCATGCCAATAATATACTTATAGCAATCCATGACATATTTAATGATTTTGATTTAAATGAAACAGATCTCCAGTTAACTTTTGATGATGGCTTTGAAGAAGAATTAGATTCTGACTGGAAGGAAATCAGAGATGATGATGAATCACATGAAAACATGTCTATGGAAGTATGATCCTGGGTGAGAGTTACCAAGCAGGCGAATCTATGGACTTGTCAGCATCAATGGATGAAAATGAACTTGAAGGGAACATAAGTGCCCAATTATATAAGCTTATACCAGAAAATATTTGAGAAAAATCCTATCGAGCTACTTTATTATAAATAACTTGCTTTTGTGTCCATCAATCCATTTGAACAAGGATGAGATATCAATATCTTAATGAGACTTGCTTTCATACCATGGTATCCTTTCAGTACCCTCCCATTCCGTTCCTGAAGGGCATGGTGCTCCATTAAACATTTTACCACTTTTATTAAATCTTTATTGGTAGATCTGAGTACATGCTTCCCTGACTTTCTCATGAGCTCGCAGGTTTTATCCCATGTATCAATCAAAGTTTTGTTCACGACCAGAGATTTGCAGTATCTATCTAAAATGCGCTTGTCTGTAATGTTCGATCCAAGCATACAAAAAATGTTCTTTAGAAGGAGGTCATAGTGCTCCATAGCAAGGTCCAGCGGAATATTTCCCCAATTCCATTATTGCTTTTGAAGAACCGATTCCATTCCAGGTTGAAAGCAGCCTTTTGGGTAAAATGCTTCAAGTGCATATTTATGACTGCTACTACCATCGCCTTTAAGAAACAGGAACATAAATTTCCAGCAACGCAGCACTCTATTCCATCACCCATGCTAATAGCATCCAAAAAATTGATAATGACCATACCAATGCCAAAAGTGACACCTGGTAGTTGTACATGTCGTCACTGCACAATTAGGCCGGCTGCTCTCTGCTTTTTGATGTGTCATTCCATGACTGGATTCATGGTCTATTCGACTCTTCCCATCAAACTTGAATGATTTTAAGCAACCTGGGTGCCTGCACAGGTATCTTCCATCAGGTGTTAAAGTTTCTTTAATTGAGGCAACCTTTGTCTTTGCAAGCCAGAATTTGCATTTTCTCTTTTTGCAGAATGTGCTTGTCTACAACTCTTGTTCCTAAGTTGTATATGATTTGTTTCTGGTCTGATTTCTTTAGAGATGCAATTTTTTTGGGGAGAATACTGTCATCTGGTTGCACATCAATTGAATCAATCTTGAGCACCTCGAGAGTGGCTGCAATTAACCTACTTTTTACCTCCAACACAAAAAATTGCTTACATGCACTCGCCCTTGCTTTAACTTCAGATCCAATGTTGCGCCTTTTGATGAGTACTGCATCACTGAACATTGTGCAAGGATCACTAGCAGCAGCACCAGTATAGAAGTTGTCATATGCAACCTAAAAGTTGTACAAATACCATGACCATTGGTTACAGTGAGTCAGCACAAGTAATGAACCCTAAAAACACCAGGCTGCAGTTTTCAATATTGTTCAGACATTCCAGGAAACATTCCTTGAAATCAGAATTGTTATCAAAGTCTGAATAGATTTTTTCAGAGCTAATAACCCTCCCCCAACAGCTGCACAGCAGGTCCTCTATATCCCTGGATGATTCTTAACAAGAAATATAAACCATTGATTTCCCTAATGGTTAGTTGACAGTAGAAAATAATACATGTTTGAAAGCATAAGAAATCATAAAATAATGACTTATGATTGCATACCTGTATAATTGCAGCATGAAAACCTCCTGCTTCAAAATGCAACCCTTCCAATCGATCTTCGGGGGTGTACCCATTGCATACCTGTAGCAAACAGTTTACAGCTCAACAGATAGTTGGTCGCCAACATTTCCCTCTTCAGCATATGTCTTGTTATCATCTTTACCAGAGAATGGTACAAATTTGTGCAGGACCTTCAATACTTCTTGTTTCCCTTCTGCTGTGTTTTCGTTTTGATAAATAAGGCCATGAAATGTCTGGAATGAAAATTGTCTTTTCAGAAAATACTTTATTTAAAAATATATCTCAAATAACTTTGTACCCAGACCCCAAAGGCAGTGCATGCAGAAATGCTTTAAAATTTCAAGCAAGAACGGTTTCCTCTAAAATTAGCCTTCTGTCTTCTGTTTTGTCAAGTTTTGCCAAAGATAATGGAATAGAGACTGGATAGGAATCTCGGCAAGATCAAAGGGTTAACTTGCGTCTCTGCAAAATTTTCGAAAAGAAGTCAAACTTCACTTTTGGTTGAGGAGATCGCAACATGGAAGACTCGGCCACACACATTTGCTGTGGATAGCAAACTAGGAATTCGTTAAAATAGTCGTTATAATAAACGTAGTATCGATCAATTTGATGCATTAATGCCTGGAGCAAACTGTAGTATTGCTTTTCAAATCGGAAACATGGCGAAACATAGTAAATATTAAAGCTTTTCGTCTGACACTCATCAGAGTAGTACGACAGAAAGAGAACGAAAATGAAAACCTAACAAACAATTATACCCAGGAGAGGATCGAGTTCGTTTTCCCATTGGGACTCTTTCAACAATCTATTGTTCGCCAATGGCCAATGATTGGCCAATTTCGATCCTCTTCTGGGTATAATTGTTCGTTAGGTTTTCATTTTCATTCTCTTTCTGACGTACTACTCTGATGAGTGTCAGACGAAAAGCTTTAGTATTGATTATGTTTCGCCATGTTTCAGATTTTAAAAGCAATTTTGAAGTTCTGTACCGATCAAAGACTGTTAAACTGTAGTATAGTGAACTGTACCACATACGCGTCAAATGCAAAGTATCCGCAGCTGCGTTTCTTCAAAGTGCCTTCGAGTAGCGCAAAGACTCAGCAGAAGAAGGAGTGGAGATCAAAACTGCTGCATTTGATTAACCATGCAGACAAAACGATTAATTCAGAAAGAGCATTTATTTGTTCACGTCATTATACAGAAGACTGTTTTAAAACAGGTAAGAGAATTCATATGAATCTGGATGTAATTATTTGTTTTCAGAGGCCGTAGTTTGTGACTGGTAAAGTTTTTTACTTGCTCTGTTTGCTTTTTAGGAAACAAAGGCACAAAGACATTGAAAACTGGGAGCCTTCCAACATTGTTTCTTCCCCAGAAAAGTATAGATACCCCAAAGGCAAAACCAAGGCGAGATTTAAGCAGATACGCATCATCAGCATGTTCTTTCATGCCAGCACCTCCTGAGTTGTATAGATATACAACTTTTCATGACCCATTCAAGACTTTGCCAAGATACAACACACATGGAAGATACTAGTGAAAGAAGATAATAGGGTAATTTTTGGATGGATTGACAGTGATGGAAATGTGTTGTTCCGAGTATGTGTTGATGAAGCTCTAGATTTTTCAATTACCTATTTGTCAATTGATTTACCAGTGACACATGCAATCTACAAAGAGCACAAGCATAGCATAGGAAAAACCCGTATACAATGGCCCCTAAACTCAATTCTGAAGTGGAAAACTTGCAAAGGAGTTGCAGACCCTAAAACGAGGAGATTTGCACTGCATTCCCAAACAACTGATAAAGTTATTTCAGATTTCAAAATAATTGTAACAAATACTGATGGCCAAAGTTTGATGAGGGTGCATGGATCCTCGTGTGCTGCCCTCATATTAAAGGGAGATACTTGTACAGAATGCACTAAAATCAAAGTAAAATTGAGAAGGAAAATTGTGCCAGCAAATGAAGGAAGTAAAAAGCCTCTTGCCCCAAATGCACCATTGAAAAAAGTTTCCAAAGAGAAGCTTACACATGCCATTGAAATCCTTCGGTTGAAACAAAAAAAATTAGAAAATACAATCAAGGAGTTAAACGTTGCACTCAAGCAAAATGGAATTGCAATCAATGAAAATTTGCATAATGATTTCACAAATCTTATCAACAGTGCCCAAGCGAAACTCCCAAGAGTCCTTTGAAAGACTCTTTTGGGAACAACAGCAAAAAGCATTCAAGTGTGAAGCAAAAGGCGTGCATTGGCATCCTATGATGATCAGATTTGCTCTACACATTCACTTACGTTCTCCATCTGCATATAGAGCTTTAAAGGAAAGTGGTGTGATCAAATTACCTTGTGAAAGAACATTGAGAGATTACTCAAACATAATACATCCCAAAGTTGGTTTCAACAAGGAAACTTTTGATGTCCTGAAACATCAGGCATCAAAACTAGAAGGTACGGGGAAGTATGTTGTTTTAATGTTTGATGAGGTCTCCATCAAGGATGACTTGATGTTTGATAGTCACACTGGAGACCTTGTTGGATTCATTGATATTGGGGAAGATTTGAATGATATGTTTCATGCTGGAAACAGCAGAGATGTCACAACAGCTATTGCATCTCATGCTCTTGTTTTTATGGTGGGAGGGCTTTCATCAAGGTTGAAATTCAGCTTGGGCTACTTTGGTACACAGTCAGCAACTTCATATATGCTGTTTCCTTTGATGTGGAAAGCAGTTGGTTTATGTGAGACATGTGCAGGGTTAAAAGTTGTGTGTGTTGTCTCAGACAAGGCCAGTCCCAATCAGAAGATGTACAGAATGCACAGATTAAAAGATGGTGTTGTTTACAGTACACCAAATGTTTTTGCAACAGATGAGGACCGTGATCTTTACTTTTTCTCAGATCCCCCACATTTGTTGAAGACAACAAGAAATAACTTTGGTGCATCAGGCTTTCAGTAGCAAAAAATCACATCATCTGGAAGCATTTGGTTGACCTATACGAGAGTGACAGGACATCTCTTATCCGGAAGTTGCCAAAGTTGAAAAATGAGCACATTCATTTGAACCCCTACTCCAAACTGACAGTAAATTTGGCTGCTCAAGTCATGAGTGAAAGTGTTGGAAAGATTATGGCCTCATATGGACCACCAGCCTCATCTGAGACAGCAAAATTCATTTTGATCATAGATAAGTTTTTCGACTGCTGCAATACCAGGTCATTAGAAGAGGGCGCACACAAAAGAAAGCCGTATCTTGCTCCGTATGTTTCAGAAGATGATGAGAGATTTTTTTGTCTAAAGGATTCCTTTTTGAAAAATCTCAGTGATTGGAAAGAGGCCATAGACCGTAGGCCAGGTGTTTATTCAAAGGAGGACAAGGCAAAGATGTTTCTCAGCACGCAAACCTTTGAAGGCATCCAAACAACAGTACTTTCACCGATAGATTGTGTGAAATTTTTGCTTCGCCATGGCTTTAAATATGTTTTGACAAATAAGATTAGCCAAGACCCAGTTGAGGACCACTTTGGCAGACATAGAGGCCTTGCAAGGAGGTCAACCAACCCAACCCTTCGTGCTCTTGGCTTTCAAGAAAATAAATTGAGGTTGCAACGACGTATTGCTACATCGATAACGCCAAAAGGTAATACAAAAGGATCTAAGAGACCTACAGAACAAATTACTATATCTCATAGCCCACTAAAGAAAAAGAAAAAGGTTTCAACAAAAACTGTACACATGAAGTTTGTCCAGCATCCTTGTTACTTATCTCAAACTGTAAACTAAACACAACATCACATTGCCATTCAGTGGAAGTATTGATCAAACTGATACAGTATGTGTATTGACTTTATTCTAAAAACAGCTGGCAGGGGATATACTGTAGATAGTTTGTCCATAATTTTGTAAACTTCAAAGTTTACTTTCTTTTCTCTTCTGTCTTTCTTTTTCATGTTCTTTCTGAGGGCTTTCTTCTTTCGTCCAGTCTGTGTTTTGGCACAGTACTTCTCAATCGAATTCTTAGCATGTGTCAAAGATCTGATCTTAAGGTATAAGTCAATGCAGCATTTCAGTACGTCTGTTTTATCTCCATCAGTTGCCTCCACAGATCCAGTTGATTGATAAAAATTATCAGTAACTGTAGCCATATCAAGGCAAATAGACTGGATCTTTCCAGTTTCGATATTTGTGGAACTTTCTCCAACAGTCTCACGAAAAACCTTCTCAACCTCTAAAAAAGAGTTCACAAATTTACGCTGTGGGTATACTAGTCCACCTCTATTGAGGGTGTCAATCAATTTATTCTGCGAGTTGAAGGGGGCATTGCGTTAGTCTTGATCTTTGCAAGCAGAAATTATATTCATATGCTTCTGTATCAAGGGCACATTTTCAATTTTCGTTTTGCGCTTTAAAACATGAAACTTTGAAATTAACTTCCTTATGATGCTGCCACAAATATAAGTCACTGTCTCCTTTTCATCATCAGTTACCTTCTGTGGCACAACTTGTCTGGTTTCAGGAAAGCTCTTTTTAGAGATAACCTATTGGAACGTAAAAAGAAACCAAGAGCAGAAATCTTTGGATACAGCTAGTGCTTCTCTTATAGCATCAGTAATGGCTTTATCTGTCCAGATCCTGTTAAAATTCATCCACATTGTTTCCTTTGCTTGAGGAGAGGGAATTGGTGCTGTTGGTATTCCTTTGTAACTTTCTACAAAGGTAGACTTCAGTTTCTCTAGCAATGGGAAGTTCTCAAATGCAGCCAGTCTCTCTAATTCATTTGAATATGTCACTGCCACCATCTCATTTGTGTTCATAAGCTGCAGCGTATCTTTAATAAGAGATTCCATATCGTCGAAGAGAGTGGTGGTATGAGGCTGTGTGTTTGAACTTGACTTTGTCTTGCCTCCCTATTGTGCTTTTTTGGCTACTGTTCGCTTTTTTTTGGGAACGGGAACGGGCTCAATTTCCAAGTCAATTTGATTTTCGTTACAGAAAATAATTGTAACTTCCTGAAGCAAATGAAGAAACTCTGTCTTAGTAAAGAATAAAGAATGAATTAAGGATGAAAAAGTAGGATCAATAGTTGGTGTGCAGTTCTGAAAGGAATTAGTTTAGGCCCTGAGTAAGTGAAAGTTGCTAAACAGACGACCGTCCTCTTCGTTGAGATAGATTGACAACATTATTTGCGATAGTATTAATGATTCAACAGAAAAAGGAAATTCCATACCTCAGCTAATTCATTTAATGTTTCCTCATCGAAATCCACCATAAATTGGGTATACTCAGCTTCGGCCATTGCGAGACAACTGTTTGCCCACTGCTGGAAGTTGTCGTGGACTTCTTTCTGAAAATTTGCCCTCCTTCCAAGTTCAGATCGATATGTCAGAAATTGGATCACGGAGATGAGAAACAGTTGTTTATTGATATTATTAGACTTTGTGTAATCGCTACATTTTGTTATGTTGTCATCGTTAAATTTAATCTGTCTGTTTGTTTAATTGTTGCTATGGTATTACTTACGTATTTTGCTTGTTGTTACAGTAGAAAATAGTTTAGGGGGCGTCACGGAACAGCTTGAACATGACGTTATCGAAAGTGGAACAATGCTTCTAATTATGTAACACGATTTTGTATAAGTTGCCAGTCAAAACATTGTAAGAGTAGGCCTGCACATCAAGTGCAAGTAAATCAACTAAATCTGTGACGGTAGCGAGGACAAGTTGAATCCACAATCAAATATACAGTGTCCTACTCAAGTGAATTCTTTGGTGCATACATCTACAAGTCGAATATTTCGGACATTTTGATCCAATGAGCCAGATGGTAAGAAGCAAGAGCATCGAAGAAAATTAAGTAAAATCTACAAATCAATTGGAAATCTAAGAAACTACAAGAAATTTACAGAGCAAAATGATGGAACCAGAATCATTAGAAGATGATGAAGATCAGACGACAGCCTCTCAAAACGCAGCCACAGCAAACACATTGTTTGGACTGAAAACCCCGCAGATGGCACTAGACGAGACAACAAAGATGCAAGGAGTGGCAATGCAAACGTTGGAAATGGTTCGAGGAAATGCCTATCAAGTAATCGAAAGGAAGAACCCGAGGGAAATGCTAAGAATGAAGAAACGAATCGAGGAAAAGTTGGTGAACCTGAAAGAACTGAACACGCAGATGGTGAACTTCATGATACAGTCGGGTATATCTTGCGAAGAAGTAGCAGCCTTCAACTATACGAATGACGTAAATCTAGACGAGTATGAAGACATGGTGTTGCAGCTAGAAGAACTTTTGACGGAGATCGACAGCCGAAAGGCCCGTGAAACGTCAATAGATTTCAAATCAGCTCAAGCCCTTAGCCCAACTTCAGCTCCTGCAGAGAGAGCCAAGGTACCTAAGCTGGAACTTAGAACATACAGTGGAGATTCATTGAAATGGCAAGAGTTTTGGGAGCAGTACAGAATGATAATACACACCAGGAACCTGGCCACAACCATGAAATTCCACTACCTCAGAAAGGTCTTGGTTGGCAGGGCAGCAGCAGTGATAAGGGGACTTCCAACCACTGAGGGTAACTACATGGTAGTCGTTGACAAACTACGAAAGGGATTCGGGGATAACTCGAAGCTCAGAAGTGCTAACGTCAAAGCGATCCCTGATGTTTAGTCAATAAACAATGCCCAGAATCTGACGAGATTGAGACGGTTTTACGAAGAGATTTCAATCAACTACGCATCCTTAGAGTCGATGGGATATGAAGAGCAGGTGATGTGCCTAGTGGAAGAAACGGTGATGAAGCTGCCAAGAATAATTCGATACGAGATCCCAAAGGAAGACAGAACTTGGATGCATTGGAGATTTCCTCAGTTTTTGGACAAACTTTGGCACTACTTGAAGGCTTGTGAAGAAATCGAGAACACAGAGCCACAAAAGCCAGCCTACGAACACCCGAAAAGATCCATGGTACATGCCACAACAAACAGAGCAGCGGAATGCGTTTACTGCAATGGAACCAACCACAAGTCCTTAGAATGTACAAAGGTGTTTATGGTCACAGAACGAAAAGCACTTTCACAAAGTCAGAAACGATGCTTCAATTGCACAAGAGTAAACCACTGTGCCAGGGAATGCAGGAGCAAGAACTTGTGTTTCCATTGCAAGAAAAAACACCATTCCTCGATCTGTCCAGGAACTTCCAACCAAAGTCAGTCAACAGCAACCACAACAGAGGCGGTTGGACACATCAGTCATGTACCTGCAGCTTACCAGACGGTAGTTGCGAAGATTGGGGCACACTCGTGCAGAATTCTACTGGACAGTGGAAATGGCAAATCCTACATTAGTCGTGAGCAGGGAAGAAAAGTGCACAGTAAACCGATTCGAAAGGAGAACAGAACAATCGGAACAGTCAATGGGGACAAAGAGGTATGCTGTCCGGTTTACAAGCTCAAAGTCCAGGGTGAAGGTGAAGCAGATGGAAAATTCGTGACAGAGTTTGCAGAGTTGGATTTGTTTATGCTGAGCTCAGTACCAAACATCCACCCAGAAATCCAGAGAAAGAAATACGCACATCTCAATGGTATTTGGTTCTCAGATGTCTCAAGAGAAAACTATCTGCCAATATACGCAATACTGGGAGTGAGGGACTTCGCTCAGATCAAAACAGGACGCATGGTGAAAGGAAATGAAAACGAACCCATCCCAGAAGAAACATCGCTAGGATGGACGCTCATGGGATCAATCCAGAAATTGAATTCAGAAGAGCCGCCAGAGCTACAAACCCTGCGATTTACAAAGGTCATCTTTGGTTCAGGAGCAAGCCCGTTTCTGCTTGGAGCCACAATCAGAGAGCATATGGAAAACTACAAAACGGAGGACCCGGAATTCGTAAGCAGAGTGCTGAGCAGCCTATTCGTCAACGACCTGCTAGCCGGGGGAGAGATGCAAGAGAAGTTGAAGAGTTGATGACGAAGCTTGTCGCAAGATTCAAGGAAGGACACTTCAATATGCGGAAATGGAAGACAAATGATGCAAAATTTCGAGGGAAGATCAAGTCAGAGTTAAAAGATGCAGTGCGAAGTCAGGCAGCAGTCAAAAACGAAAAGGGAGAAGCAACGAAGGTGTTGGGTGTGAGATGGAATCTGGAAATGGATGAGATGGCAATCGACTTTACGAAAATCAGCATCTTGAAGCATGAGCCCACACAACGTGGTATTCTACGAACGTTAGCAGCAATTTACGATCCTCTTGGCGTGGTAAGCCCAGTCAGCATCATCGCGAGGGTTATCAACCATGACGTCTGCACGGAAGGCAAGGGATGGGATGACGCGATTTCAGAGGAATTGCTTAAAAGATGGCAAAAGTGGTTGAAGATGATAAAGGAATATCCGCAAATCATTTTCAGTCGAAGCATGATGGCCTATCCAAAGGAAGAAACCATTCAAATTGAGATGCATGGCTTCGCAAACAGCAGTGTGAAGGCATGCTGCGCAGTTATCTACTTGGTCATAACTCAACAAAGTGGGGTTTATGCAAGGCAACTCACAGCGAAATCTAGAGTGGCAAAACCGAAAAGTACCCAGGCTAGAGCTGATTGGAGCACAATTTCTGATGAAGATGAAGGAAAATGTCAAATCAGCACTTACACAGGAAATCACAGCAAGGTATGGATGGCTAGACAGCCACACCGTACTTTGCTGGTTGCAGAATAGAGGCGAATACAAGCAGTTTGTGCGAACACGAATCGATCAAATACTCTAAGCAAATATCATGTGGAAGTACTGTCCTACAGAGATCAACCCAGCAGATTTGGGGACGAGAGGAACAACGCCGGAGAAGCTTCAAGAAAATCTAAACTGGTGGAGAGGTCCAGAGTGGCTGACGAAGCAGCAAGACTGGCCAGAACAGCCAATACATTTCGTAAGTCTAGCTGAAGAAGAGGAGAAGCAGCAAAAGACCGCCATCACAATGACGACAGAAATCCATTCGATTGGTAGTTGCATTGATGTCAACAGATACAACAGTGCAACAAAGCTCTTCAGGGTGACATCATGGGTCTTACGATTCATCAAGAACGCAAGAAGAACGTCGAGAAAAGCTAGCGAAGTATTGGAAGCGGAAGAGATCGAAGATGCAGAAAACTTTTGGATGAAGGAGGGTCAATGGTGTATCCACCAAGCGAGGTGCAGAAGACACAACTGGGACTGAAAACGGACAAGAACCGATTTTCAGATGTCACGGATGCTTCAACCTTCATGAAAGGAACAGCCGGTATGCCTTCCGAAACAACATCAACTGGCGAAGCTTTTAATCAATGATGCCCACAAGAGAGTAATGCATATGGGGGTGCCAAGTACACTGGCCGAATTGAGAAGCAGATATGATTGCCTAAGGGGCGTCAGACAGTGAAGACGCTGATCAAATCGTGTCAGAGATGCAAGAGATCGTATGCGAAATCATCCAACGAGCCAAAGACTGCGAACCTTCCAGCATTCAGAACAAGACCGGACACGCATTCCAGACAACGGAGTGGATTTTGCCGGACCATTCTATGTACGAGACCGAAAGAAGCTGAAGAAGGCCTACCTGACGCTATTCACCTGTGCGACAACACGAGCAGTTCATTTGAAGTTGGACAGAGACATGACTGCAAAGACGTTCAGATTAAGCCTAAAGTCCTTAGCAGCAAGAAGAGGAACGCCTACCATGATGGTTAGCGACAACGCCAAAACGTTCAAGGCTACAGCGAAATGGCGAGAGAAATCCACAAAGACGCAAGTGTTGGGAAGATCCTCAATGAACAGAAGATTACATGGAAATTCAACTTGGCACGAGCAAGCTGGTGGGGAGGATTATTCGAAAGGATGGTTGGACTAATCAAAAACACCCTGAAGAAATCGTTGGGACAGGCGCACATGACGTTCCGTGAACTGCAAGAAACGATGTTGGCCATAGAATTCAGTTTGAACAATCGACTGATTACTTATCAAGGAGAAGAAATGGATATCGAAACCCTGACTCCAAATCATTTGATGCATGGAAGAAGATTCAAGCCGATCAAAGAAGACGAAGTATTCAGTGACGAGAAATTCCAGCTAGGAAGAGCTGAAGTACCTACAAACGTGTAAAGAGCGCCATTGGAAAAGATGGAAGAAGGAATACTTGTCGAGTCTACGGGAATATCACAAGATCACGGGAGGTAAGACGACTAGCATTGCGATTGGAGATATTGTTTTGGTTCAAGACGACAATCAACCAAAGAACATGTGGAAGCTTGGACGGGTGGCCGAGGTCATACAAGGATGTGACGGAGTTATACGCGGAGCAACGCTGAAGACGGTAACCCACGGAAATGTCTACGAGATCGATCAACCCCTACAGAAGCCATACCCTCTACTGGCTGAATGGAAAGGCATAGCCACATGGAAACGAGGGAGATAATCAAACAGCCGTGACGGAAAAAATGGCGGGAAAATCGGATAGAGTAAAAAGAAGAGCCGCGATCAACGATGGAAACGAAATCAAGACTACGTTGTTCCTGGAGGAAGAAAATCAAAACGGCGTTTGATTTGGGGATGGTGGTGTCAGAAATTGGATCATAGAGATGAGAAACAGTTGTTTGTTGATATTATTAGACTTTGTGTAGTCGCTACATTTTGTTATGTTGTCATCGTTAAATTTAATCTGTCTGTTTGTTTAATTGTTGCTATGGTATTACTTACGTATTTTGCTTGTTGTTACAGTAGAAAATAGTTCAGGGGGCGTCACAGAACAGCTTGAACAAGAGGTTATCGACAGTGGAACAATGCTTCTAATTATGTAACACGATTTTGTATAAGTTGCCAGTCAAAACATTGTAAGAGTAGGCCTGCACATCAAGTGCAAGTAAATCAACTAAATCTGTGACGTAAGCGAGGATAAGTTGAATCCAGAATCAACTATACAGTCTCCTACTCAAGTCAATTCTTTGGTGCATACATCTACAAGTCGAATATTTCCGACACGATATTCTATTGTTCTCCATCGGAGATTCCTATCCGGTCTCTATTCCATTATCTTTGGTTTTGCTGACAGTTTTGCTGTCCAATACAGTACATCGATATAGACACAATTTGCATAATAAAAAATAAGCATAATGTTTGCTAACTTACTGTTGTGGTTGCTTGCGATGCTAACTCCAGGTAGGGATGGTTGATATATTTGGGTACTGCATCTTTCAGGTCATTAAGACACTTTATGTGTTCAGTGGTTGTTTTGCATACATGATGAATATAATTCATTCTTTTTTGTTGATGTTCCATATGATTTGGTATGCAACGACCCATTTCAAAATTGTCAAGATTACCTTGCGGTTCTCCATGTGGCAAGTTGTTTCCTTAAAAAATAGATGTATTTTTATAGGAATTAAAATAGATGTTTCAAGTAATGAAATCAAATCAAGAAACTTTTAGTACTAAAACTCCAAAATGCTTATGCCAAATTAAGACTTATAATACCTGGTGCTGATCCAAGTTTCTTATAAGAATGTGTATATATAATATATTTTAATGTGTATAAATCATGAAATGACTACCTGAAATGCGATTTTCTACAGACATGTATGATGTCCAATTGGTCATAACATTTTGATGCTCTTCAGTCATTTGATGAACTTTTTGCTGATAGTCAATATTGTCAAAAACTTGTTTCCTGCCAGAATCCACTATTTCTTCAATTGACAATGGCATTATTCTATTTTTATTCTCTGAACTGTTTTTGTCCTGTTTTGCAGCAGCTATCTTTTCCAATCGAGAGCATTCTACCTTTATCTTCTTAAAAATTTCTGCATCATAATCCAAATTCGTCCAATTTTTTATGAACAATTGGTATAGATGATGTCACTCGAGTTGCCTGAAGACGACGTATTGATGCCTGCAAACAAAATAAGAAATTACAAGAAGGAGAGAAAATTGTTGACAAGCAGTGATCCATGTAGTATGCTTACACCAAAAAGTAATATTATACAATGGTCAATCCTACTTTGCCTGAATGCACAAAATAATACTTGTGGGTGTTTCAAATTTAATAGGTGACAGCAAAAACACAAATAAATAATTAAGTAAAAAATTAAATAACAATATATTCATACATCAAATATAACCATTGAATGTCAATTGTAATGCATCTAAAAATACTTACTGATAAACCACTGTGTTTGAGCAGTATTGATATCAATAACTGGATAGCTGTCATATGATAAGAACGATTTTTTAAACAAACAGCAGCTGCCATCCAAATTGTTGGTGTAATGAAGACTTCTTTTTTCTGATTCAATTTGCCCATTGATGCTGTTTGCAGTACTGCTCTGAAAATTGGTGTCCTCTGCTCCAGTTCTTTTGAAAGCTTTTCAAAATTAAAATCTTGCATATCTGTTTTTGACATCTTTCGAAGGATACTAGGATCTTTCTTGGAACAAAGCAAGGCACATTCATGGTGAATAGCTTTCAACAATTCTTTCAAAATATGGGCTTTCAAATCTTTTGAGTGCCAAGCAGCAGAAGCAATTTGTTTTGAAGTTCCTCTCACAAGCATTTTCCCTAGCGGTTCCAATGATTTGGGAAGTTGTTTTTCTCGTGCACCACTTAACCATTCGGCCCTAACATAAACATTTGTAGCATTTCCTGCCTCCTTTGGAATGATCTTTTTTTCAACATATGTGCTGTATACTGTTTGAGTTTCTTTCTCGGATGTGCTGACTTTAATTTCACATGCTCACGATGGTGATGCTGACAGGTAGGACAACTTTTGCTTTCATCTTCTTCGTGCTCAACAGCTGGGTACCTCCTTTTCACAGAAATTTATTTTAAATTCACCTCTTCCTTCAACAAAATTGCAATCCGTCTGCTTTTCTATCGCACAAAAACAAAAAACACAATTTCGCGATGCAGTGGTCATTTTACATCCACATTTTGTTTGTTTGGTACAAGACAGACCGACGCCGACAGAGTAATTAATTATGCGCATATATTTTCTCAAAACTTGGGAAAGCCAAGGTTTTGAAAAGGAGGCTCTGAACAAGAAATTGCTCAAAATTTAACAGACCACTATTTCCTTGCAGTAAGAGGTCTGGGTATCAGGCTACCTGGTCCATGATGATATAAATTGAAATCATTGAAAACCTCATAGTTGCCAGCATTCCCCGACCACATGGTCCACGGGAGCCCCGAAATCATTCGATCTTTAAAGTTGCATTCATTCCTCGACAGCACGGTCCATGGAATCCCCGACCCCAACTTCCATTCCAAGGTTGTTTTCTCCCATGATTTCATTTGAAATGATTCTGATCCTGAGATTTCCAACCTTTTCCCCATGGAAGCCCAAAAGTCTGATTCCATTCCAAGGTTGTTCCAGGTCCATTTATTCTGTGATGCAAATGTTTGTGCACTTCTGCGCATGCCAGAAGTGTCTGGATTTAAACAGAACGAAGAGAAGCGTCGCCATTGAATAGTATATCAGAAAACATAATTGGATCCATTTAATTCGAAATATCCATTAGAGAATATACCATATTAAAAATACAGATCAAATTCGTAAAAACATATTTACCACTACACGAATTCCATGAAAGCAATACAAAAGTGCATTGTGAAAATTTTAGAGCGGCCCCAAAGATAGATGCATCTGAACACGCATTCGAAAATTCATGATATATAACAGGGTTTTAAATACAGCAGATCGTGAAAATGTTTAACCAATTCATTCACATTCTTCACAGACCAAATGCACAACTTTGGGGTTTTGAATTGCAGCTCAGTGATGGGCACGTTTCTATTTTAGAATCCATGTGAAGTAGAAGCGATTGTTTCCAGCCTGAGCACACGTTTATGTTATGCAGAACGAAAATGACGTGCTTGAAATCTATTACTTTAGCCTTCGGATGGCCAGTCATGAACAGTAATTCTGTGCATGCCAAGGAGAAAGCATTTCGGGGGATTTGGATGCTTCTCGGCATGCCCTGCTTCAATCCAATATGGAAATAGCTGTTTTCGAGTGTGGCGAGTTAGAATTTCATATCCAAATCTGCAAAAATCGAATTATAATTTTGGTATTGATCGATCAGAGCTCTTTCAAACAAATCAGAGTCAATTTATAGAGAACATGAGTGAAATTTTGAGAATCTATTGCACGGCTGGAGAAATTTGAAAACCGAGTTGTTGTTCAGGGAATGTGAGCTGAATAAACCAATGCAACTGAGGGGAAAATATAGAAAAAACGTAGCCACTTATCCGTGGAGTTCTTTAGGAAACAGTTCTGAATAGCAACATCGAAGTAAAATTCCAGTTGAATGCAAGGAAGGGCAGAATACGTTTCAGGCATATGCTTTGAATGGCTTCTTTCAGTCAAATCACGAAATTGCTGTTTCTGAAATTCGTTCTTTGATCGTTGCATCCAGACCTGTTATTAGAAAAGCAGAACTTGATCATTTATAGTTTTAGTGTTGCATTTAGCATAGAAAAAATTTGTAAAGGAATGAATTATTTAGAGTTTTAGATCGCCTAGAAACTTCTATAAACTACGGATCAGAATAAATTGAAAACAAAATAAGAACGATACAGAGTAGTTTAGTAGAGGCAAATAGAAACAACTTAGCCACTTACGAGTTAAATCCTGAGAAGCTTTTAGTTGGAAATCTCGAGCAAAACAACAGGAAAAATAAAACGCAGCAATCCAACGAGAAGAATTCATTCGCTTTGCCTGCCTGTCCCAAATTTGAAAATGAAAAGTCCAATCCAGATTGACAACTGCACGTGCACCACTGCACGCTCGGTCAAGGAAGGAAGGAACTTCTTCGTCAATCAAAGGCCACAGTAACAGAGGATGCTATCGGATTATTGCAAAGCGCCACAGAGATTCATTGTTTCGAAAACGGTAAACAACGCAGGATCGATCTTTCCAGAAGCATGACATCATTTCACATGGTTTTAGCCAGGGGGTCGCTGAGCACAACATGTTTTATTCGATTCGAAGAGTCCAGTTTGCGAGGAAGCTCGGGACATGTCCCATTTGCATCCAAAACAAAAGCCAAGGAGAGCAGCGGGCACTGCAGTATCTGACACAGCACACAAAGCAGAGTTTTGAACAAAACAAAGGGTGGAAGAATTTTCGAAGGAGAAAAGTGAAAAAATCTTGAAAAATACTGGGAATTTTTAGCTGAAACAGAGCGACTACATTGAAGAGGCGAAAGGGAATAAAGCGAAGCGTTTTCGAAAAAGAAGAGGCAAAACACGAAAGGCCAAGCTGTGGGACAACACTCGGACCTGGTGGCCTTTGACCGGCTCTTCCGTCACCACTCACATATTATATAAGGAGGGATATTCAAAGAGCACTCCCATTAAAAAATTCAGAGAAACAACTGTTGATGAGCTTCCATAACCCTCACGGTCTAGTCTCAACAGATACTATCTCTAGATGGGTAAAATCACTGTTGTTCTCTGCAGGAATTAATACAACGAAATTTTGCCCACAGCACACGAGCAGCTTCAACATCCTTTCTTGCGGGCAACATCCTTGGCATAGACGATATCATGAAATCAGTTGGACGGTCAAGTGAAAGTATTTTTCAAAGATTTTATCATAAACCATCAGAAGAAAAATTTAACTTTGGATATTCAATCTTACAAACGATTAACAATACTGATACTGCATAAACGAGGGATTTTTTCAGAAGATGTATAATTAGTCTTTCATAAAGTAGTTCTGTTTGATGATTACACTTGTCTTTTGCATACATATCCTATAAAACAGTCTTGCAATGTCAACTCTAAAATCTCGTAGAACTACGTAATGACATAGGCTGGTAACAAAATAGAATTTATAATTAACCTATACTTACCTGGAGGTTGAAGATTGATTGTAATTCTATGAGTTACCAGCCAGGAGTGAAGGAGTCATGTCATGTCATGTCAATTTTTTTGTAGCAGATATAAGCATTGCCTAAGTGGGCAATATTCTATTAAACTGTGTTATGTCAGAATGGAATTGTTTCAAATGGGACTTCCTTGAACTTTTAGCCATTTGGGCTGCATAGCGATTTTCAGTTTTGGACCAAGCAGACGGTTTTGATTTACTCATTCACAATTTTTGTTAATTTTTGTCACTTTTTAGCACTTGGCTTCTGATTGTGTGATTGTGAATATGTTAAATTGTAATTATGATATATTAAATCCATTATCACAAATTGTGTTGACGCAATGAAAAATTCAGTTTGCCTTTGGGATGTAAAGCGCCAAGTCGTTACTGGACTTGATATTGTCAAGTCCTTATTGGACTTAATAGTTCATTATTGTTTGACAAGTTATGAAGAGTAACTTATGTGTAAGATTTGACAACCCATTTTTTTATAGCAGTAATATATTGAAATTGTGAAGAATTTATATACTTAATGGAGATCACACAGGAGCCATCAGTTTTTTTCAATTGAATCTCTGTCTCCTAATCAAGGCTTCTTGATTTAAGCTATCTGTAGCAATAATGACAACAAAATGACAACATCATAAAATGGACTGACAAGTCCCATGCGGAATGCTCGTGGACAGAGAGTGACAGCAATAGATGGCAATTCATGGCAGCCAACCTCCTATCAGAGACGGCACCCAGATGATGAGCAATAATTCTCCTTTCTTGCCAGCGTGGGCGCTTGAATTGGTGCCTTTTTTGAGGCCATAAAGTATCGAAATAATTGACGTGTATGAGACTCTTTATAAAAATATGCGAAGACATGTTATTGCATTTTAAACTAAATGTTATAAAGGGCTCCAAAGAGATGAAAGAAAATTTAGGAGCGAATGTTTTGCTTTGGGACAAAAATCTGGACCAAAAGATCTTGCCTTGTGACAATTTCGGGCAAAGTTAAATTTGGCACATGTGCTGCAATAAAGGACACAAGTCATTGGGACACTTACAAAAACTACCCGCAAAAACACCTTTCTTGAGGGCTTTGTTCAACCATCATTCCCCCAAAACATTATTGTTCTCTAAAGGCGGATTTACACGGTACAAGTTGGCTACAAGTTTTTTCGATATTGGACTGCAAACTTGAACTTGTATCGTGTAAATGCCCTAAAATTCTGTTCACGCCTGTTGTTTTGATTGACGTTAATCCTCCATCACAGTCGAAAAATTTCTCACTCGATGTCAAAAAGTTTTCAGTTCACACCATTTTTTCAAAGACGCCGCAAATCGCTACTTCACGTAAGGTTTGTTTTGATTCGCGAATCGCAGATTTTGGGAAGGAAAACTCAATTTTTGCAGCAAAATGGTTCTGATAACGGATAAAAGTTTATCTCCCGTGCGTCAACTTAAATTATCAGATTTATGAAGATATTTATGACAAAATTTTAGCACAAATTTCTTCATAAATCTTAAAATTTCTTCAAAATTTTGAGTGATAAGAACTAGGTGCTAGGTATATGTACACAACCGGTGCAGCATGTAAAATGTAGCATCATGATGTCATTATATAATATTATGCCTAACTGTCTTCTCAAAATCTTCACTTTGTGTTTCATGCCCAGCCAACAATTTCGCAGTCTTCTATTTTGTTTTTTTAGTGCTTTGCAGCTATAACAATCAAAGGTTGTTTGGCAAGAGAAATCTTTAGCCTGGAAAAAACATGACAGTTTAAAATCCAAAACATGTCCTTATGTACTTTTTAATTGTGGTAAAAATGTTTATTCCATTCTTACGGGAATATATGACTGCTCATCACACAACAATGTCTCATCAGCTGACTCATCTTGATGTTCAGGTTCTGGGAATGACACTGTGGCAGATTTGGAAATCTCACGCAATACCTGACATTTTAGCAAAATGTTATCAAAGTCAATAGGTTATACATTATTATACATATTTCAAAAAGAACCACATGTAACAATATACAAAAGAGAACCTGTCGACGCTCTCTTGTTGTTGACTTCTGCGACGTGTTAGGCCTTGACGAACATGCAGCTTGATCGTGTTTTTTCTGCCAGGTTTGAATTGATGGAACTGCAGTTACACCCAATTCATCTCTTTTCAAAACTGCTTTCATACTTTTTTGAAAACCAGGAACACACATTTTGGCTGTTTCAAAATGGTCGGGCTTAAAATGTTCAGAACATACAACCGAGTATTTTGTTGATTGCCATTTGTCTCTTTTTATGTCTACAAAGTTAACCCACAGCTTTCTTCTCTTCACTGCAGCGGGTCTTTCGTCTCCATAGAAAGGGATCTTGTGGAGTGATATACCACGGTCTTTTGATTCCTTGTTATTTTCATTGTTGCATCCGTACACAACACAATAATGGGGCATTGTTGGTTTAATAATGTTATTCCGTCTTGCGTGAAGCAAAGCAAGCAAAGGCAGATAAATAAAGTTTTTAAATCGTCCCGGTATCTACGTCACAGCAGGTCGCCCCAATCCTCTTTCTTTTTGCGCGGTAATTTTTCAAAACACCCCAAAATTGCCATTTTCAAGGCCCCAAATGACGCCCTTTTTGACTAAACACAGCATAATAAACTTTCTCATGATTTTCGCAACCCTTTTTTCAGTAGATTAGGCGAAAAACATGATTAGGGATCACTAATAGACAGGGCATATAGTCTAACAATCTAACAAAGTGGCTAATGTTTGTTTTCTCGCTTGATTCTGATAGATATGATGGTAAGCTTCAAAATTACACTTGGTACCTTTCCGAAAATTGCCCCAAAGTCACATGACTGATGACGTCATTTTTCGGAAAATTTTTGGGCCTAATCGTTCATAACTTTTTTGTTGTTCATCTTAGGTCAAAATACATTTCTGTTATAGACTCTACGTTGGAAGAGCTTTCGAATGATATATAGTTTTTTATATTTTGCCGATATTTACATTTTGGTCACGTGACCTGGTCAATAACTCTAATAATCGCAAAAATTGCAATTCACGCTCAAACCACGGCTTCCAATGGAGGAATTTTTATTTATGTAAAAGTACCCCCAAATAGCTGTGGGTACACCTCCATCAGGCCATAGACATGCGGCTGGTGCGATGACAAATGTCAGATAATTGAAATTACCGTCTGCGCCAAAACATGATATACACGTTTGAAGAAACATGGTGATGCCAATTTCGGTTTTTGGACATCTAACTTTACTAGGCATTATCTAATGTGTTTTTAAGATACCCCAAGCTTTAAGTTTGCTCTTTGGACAATGCGTTTGAGAAATAAGTCCAACTTTCTGTTGTAAAGATGTTGAGAAATAGCTCTGCAAATGTCTCCAATTTTCCTTGTGCACCCGGTGTATGCCTATAAATGTGCGAAATTTCAGTATATCACTTTTTTTTATCTCCGTCAAAAGAATTTCACGCTCGTGGCATGTAGTCGTTATATGAAGAAGTGATCAATTGACTGTCTGTTGAAGAAAAGTCGCTTTGCCACCCCGATGGCCTCTCGCTATCAGTGGTGCTAGGTACATGTCCAGCTTTGAGCGCAGTAGATTCCTCGCTCGGCATATCAGAAAGGCATATCAACTATCGATTTTTTTTCGCCGTTGTGGTATATTGAGGCATCTGGCTCTGTATGGCAGATTGACTCTTCAGTAGCTTGGTCGGCTTTCCTGTATTTCTTCTTATATCATATATCGTAGAAAGGCTTCGAGAAAATGTTTGTCAGGTGCTTCCTCAGTTGCGCGCAATAAATGGCCGCGACACAACAGCATATAAATTAAATGTCGGAAAGATTAGAATTTTTAAGAAAATCGCAAAGAATAAAAAATTTTTAGAATCAATTGAAAACTTAGGCAAATCAAAAGACTGTTGTGAAAGCGTTGTTGATGCAAAGCAATTCACGCAAGTCATTATGTACAGTGGGCAAGAAAACGAAAGCCATGTTGACACATGAGTTCACTTATATAAAAACATGAAAGTAAAATCATCTGAATCCATACTGGTGGGTCCAGATTTCATGATGGTGAAAATTAAGTTCGTACACATGCAGTTAAGAATTCTAAAATGATACATCATTCCAATCCTTACATATGGTTCCGAGTGCTGGACAGTATCTTCTACGATGAGGAAGCGAGTCGAAGCTTCAGAAATGTGGTTTATTAGACGAATGCTAACAGTATCCTGGACATGACATGTCAGCAATAATGAGGAAACACTGCAGATAGCAAAAACGCAAAGATCGTTGTAGAAAGACATTAGAGAGAGGAAAAGAAAGTTTATAGGTCATGTGATACAGAAAGAAGAGTTGGAACAAATTGTAATGACAGGAAAGATTCAAGGCAAGAAAGCGAGAGGAAGGCAGATAAAAATGATGTTACCATCCATGGCAAAGGATTATATGAGGACAACAAATGACATTCTACATGCGACAAAATATCGAAGAAAAAAGGAAGACCATGACCACTTACGCCCATGATGGTCATGGTACCTAGAGAGAGACACATGCAGTGCTACTCGTAGCTTCGATGCTTAGACGCACAGGTACCTCGATTAGCCGACAAAGCATACTGAAGAGTCAATCTGCCATGCAGAGCAAGATGCCTCAATATACCACAACGGCGAAAAAAAATCGATAGTTGATATGCCTTTCTGATATGCCGAGCGAGGAATCTACTGCGCTCAAAGCTGGACATGTATCTACAATCTTGGACAAAAATTATGAGACAATTCATAATTTGCCGACATAATCAACAAAAAAACCCCCTGCCCCCTTATTCAATGTTGAAAATGCTAAAAAATGTTGAAGAAATGAGATGATGATATCTCACAATAGTTCAACATTGAGTACGGGGGGAGGGGGAATTTAATTCTCAGGCTAGGAACCAACGGCTGTTGTTTCTGTTGTTGTCTCATTATATTGTGTCCATGATTGTAGCACCACTGATAGCGAGAGGCCATCGGGGTGGCAAAGCGACTTTTCTTCAACAGACAGTCAATTGATCACTTCTTCAGATAACGACTACATGCCATGAGCATGAAATTCTGTTGACGGAGATGAAAAAAGTGATATACTGAAATTTCGCACATTTATAGGCATACACCGGGTGCACAAGGAAAAGTAGAGACATTTGCAGAGCTATTTCTCAACATCTTTACAACAGAAAGTTGGATTTATTTCTCAAACGCATTGTCCAAAGAGCAAACTTAAAGCTTGGGGTATCTTAAAAACACATTAGATAATGCCTAGTAAAGTTAGATGTCCAAAAACCGAAATTGGCATCACCATGTTTCTTCAAACGTGTATATTATGTTTTGGCGCACCCGGTAATTTAAATTATCTGACATTTGTCATCGCGTCAGCCACATGTCTATGGCCTGATGGAGGTGTACCCACAGCTATTTGGGGTACTTTTACATAAATAAAAATTCCTCCATTGGAAGCCGTGGTTTGAGCGTGAATTGCAATTTTTGTGATTATTAGAGCTATTGACCAGGTCACGTGACCAAAATATAAATATCGGCAAAATATAAAAAACTATATATCATTCGAAAGCTCTTCCAACGTAGAGTTTATAACAGAAATTTATTTTGACCTAAGATGAACAACAAGAAAGTTATGAACGATTAGGCCCAAAATTTTCCGAAAAATGACGTCATCAGTCATGTGACTTTGGGGCAATTTTCGGAAAAGTACCAAGTGTAATTTTGAAGCTTACCATCATATCTATTAGAATCAAGCGAGAAAACAAACATTAGGCACTTTGTTAGATTGTTAGACTATATGCCCTGTCTATAACACTTTAAACCCAGTAAATAACCATAGTGGAAACGTGTGGAGGTTAAAGCGTTTAACAACTTAAAACCTAAATTTCTTGAAGCACTAAGCCCATTAAACCCCAGTGGAAGCATGTTGGACATAATGCGTTAACTCTAGCTTTCTTAATGCGCTTAGCCCATTATGTCATAGTTGGAACCAGGCTTTACAGCATGGTTTGAACTCAACCAGCAAGATCCAGCTGCACGTCAGTACTTCTACCATGAGATGCCAGACCACTATGTCTTCCAGGAGCATTCAAAAACATGGACAGCCAGACAACGTAGAACAATGCCACTCATTGGTAGAGTAACTCAAGTGCAGCTTAGACCTTGCGAGCAAAAATTCCCCCTCAGACTTTTGCTGTTGCATAAACGAGGAGCTACGTCATTTGAAGACCTTCGAATGGTAGAAGGTCATCTATGTGACTCCTTCAAAGATGCAGCATTAGCTTTAGGGCTTTTAGAAGATGATGCCGAAATCACACGCTGTTTACACGACGCAGTCATCTTTAATATGCCACCACAACTCAGACAGTTGTTTGCCACATTGCTACTCTTTCAAGCGCCTTCAGACATAAGAACACTCTTCGATACCTTCAAAGAAGCGATGAGTGAAGATTTTGTCAGACGTGATCAACTCAACAATCCAGACATAACTTTTCAAGACAGACACATGTATCAATGTCTACTTGATATTGACAACAATTTGAAGGTCCATGGTTTGTCAATCACCAACTACGATCGCCTTCCTCAGCTACCGGCTGACTTTGTCATTCCAGAACAAGGTGATTCACAGCTTAACATGATGATATTCACTGTAATTACTTAGCCCATATATGCTTCTATTGATACAAAATGAACTATTCCTTATGTTTTCAGAGGAGGATCACATGGATGTTGAAAACGAAAGAGAGCAAGGAGAACAAATGCGCGCTGCATTGAATCCAGAGCAACAAGTGGTATACACAGCCATTATTGAAGCAATTGAGGTGCAATCAGAACAGAACTGTCACTTTCTCGACGGACCAGCTGGCACAGGGAAAACATTTCTCTACAACACGTTGGTTCGCAACCTCAATGCTTCTGGACACAAAGTTCAGTGTATGGCTTGGTCAGGAATTGCAGCAACACTGCTTATCAATGGCAGAACATCGCATTCACAATTCCAATTCCAATACCACTGAAGCTGGAATCAATATGCAATGTCAAGAGACAGAGCCGAAGAGCACAAGTGTTGCGTGAAACAACCCTGTTCATATGGGATGAAGCTTCAATGATACCAGCATTGGCATTACAAGCAGTTGACAGACTGCTTCGGGATATCACAAGAGTTGACAAGCCATTTGGTGGCAAATTCATATTACTTGGTGGCGATTTTAGACAAGTTCTACCGGTTGTTCCCAAGGCAGGAAGAAAGCAAATCGTATCAGAGAGTCTTAAATCATATCAAATCAGTGATTTGTGGGCACAGTTTCAACAACATCGCCTGCACACAAACATGAGAGCTGTTCAAGATCAATCGTACAGAGTATTCTCAGAATGGCTCCTAAGACTCGGCAACAAACAAGAACCACATGATGCACTTGACAATATCACTTTGCCACATCAAATATGCACATCTTCGCGAGAGGAAATGCTCAACTTCATATATCCTGAGCCTAATACACCACAGTCCCACCTCATGCTGGATCCGGTAACCATGTCAGAACGTTGTTGTCTTACCCCAAAGAATGACTTCTCACATCAAATCAATGACATCATTCTGGAAAGACTGCAAACCCCTGAAAGAACATACTACAGCATAGACAGTGTGATAACAGAGGATCCAGATGAGGAGGCGGCATATCCAATTGAGTTTATCAACAATCTAACTCCTAATGGATTGCCGTTACACCGACTTAGACTCAAGGTATAATCTTCCTATGTAATAATTACGTATGCATGAATTGAAGTCCACACTAATAGCACTTTTTAAAGCCTGATTATCCTTCATTATCACATTACTATAATGCAATACACATTGTTATTTGCAACTCTTTTGTTTAGGTTGGTGCAACAATCATTCTTCTGAGGAATCTAAATCCAAAGAAAGGTCTTTGCAATGGCACAAGACTTATTGTACGCCATCTCCGACGTAACGTAATCACAGCAGAGATCATCACGAAGGAACACAGAGGCCAGCAGGTCATGATTCCCAGAATAACATTGTCAACACAAGACACTGAGATGCCGTTCAACATCAAGCGACGGCAATTTCCAGTCAGACTAGCATACTGTCTTACTATCAACAAGGCACAGGGACAATCTCTGAGGTATGTTGGTTTGTATTTACCTGAGCCCGTGTTCACACATGGTCAGTTATATGTGGCCATGTCAAGAGCAACATCATATGACGGGCTTAAAGTATTCCTCCCAGAGGAAACACACATGAAGACAAAAAATATTGTCTTCCAAGAAGTCCTGTAAAGGTCTTCACAAACTTTTGAGCATAAATCGCGTTGCTCTCAAGGGCGTCTACCAAAACACGCACACACAAATCACGAGGGCTCAGATTGTGGTTCTACCGGATCGGCTTTGTTGCACTTGATAGTGTGATGAACATTCATTCCTGGTTTGCCACGCCACTCCAGTTATTAAGATCCACCAAGAACGATCCGGACACGTTCACAACACTCCAGTGTCCGGGGTGTTTATCAACGATCTGGGTCCTGCGTAGCGCCTGTATCAAAAGAGATATGCTTTGCCAAGCTCTCCGATATTGCCTATGGGAGTATGGCTTTCCTTTTCTCTGTGAAAACTGCAATCTGTCCATTGACAACGGTTTTTTGGATAAGAAATTGCATACAACATTAAGATTATCCCTCTCTCATCCCAATAAGTAATGATAACTAATGTACTTATTAAAATTAACTCTTGAATATGTAGTATTACATATTCCAAATTAAAATTGCAGTTTTCATGAACACCAAGGAAACCTCAAACAAATGTTACCCCTTGAAGTTGGTGTTCCAGCTTTAAACTAATGTAACCGGCAATCTTCTATTTTTACTATGACCAAACTTAATGGTGAGAACGCACGAAGCATGGAGAGAACAGACATCCGTGTGGTTGATTTGTGGCATGCAAGTGTGAATTTGATATTGAACAATGCTGTCAACATCGCTGGACACTCCACATGATGAATGAAGACATTAATACAATCTACGTACAAAATTATCTCTCATTCATCTTCACCATCCATTGATAATAATTAATTGATTACTCTTTTTTCACTAATGTAATTTTTTTACATATATAAAAAGATTGCAGGATTAATCTACTCTCTATTAGTATCTAATAACCTTCATCAATGTTAATTTTTAATGAGATGCATTTCTATAATTTATCTTAACCAATAATAGAAGTTTATCTCACATTGAAACGAGGCCATTGCATCACATTGAAAAAGACTTTGGCCTCATTTCCATGAATGGCACGCACGGCTAACTTTTGAAATGCCTTATGAAATAGGTTGAATTTGATTCATGAAACAGCTAAACTTTGGCATCACAAAAAATTATCAAGAGGACAACTTTAAGTTTGAAAACTATCTCCAGATTTAACAGAGAGCATTTTCAATGTGTCTTACAGGTAGGTGAATACATTTAGATCTTATATTTAACCATTTGCAATTCAATCACCAGCTTATTTTTTGTTACGCCATCCAAGCTTCACTGATTGCCCCGACACACGACACGACAGTTTCTTCGGTTAGGCCCTGCAAACCTCAACAATTGTTTTACAACTTTACAGTTTCGCTGATTCAAAAACAAATTTCTGGTGCCCTAACTATATGTGCCTACGTAGTGCCAGCTTGGACTCAAATAATTCTTCCAGTATTTGCCACTTTATGGATTGCTTTGTGTTCATTGCCTCTATGTGTTACATACATCAACATCTTCTTGAAACTAAGTTTTTTCGCAATATTAATGATGAATGACCTAAAATCATCTTCAAAGGCTTTTCCTGTTTAGTTTCATTGCTGTATGTCAAGGAAACTACTGTAATGATGTTTACGGTAATAATTGTATTGAGCTCTAGGAAAACTAACCTGGATGTTACATACACACACTGTCAGGTCATCTAATTAATAATTCATGCATTACATGAACACTTAACAATTGACATTTACCAGCCTCTTAATGCACAAGTGCAGAAAGCCAATGAAAGTATATTACAACAACATAAAAGTTTGTTTCCACTAATTGATAAACAATCTCTATCTACCTCTTTCTATTAGTACATCAAGTTATGTAGCAAAGCAAAAGTATAATTTTCACAGATTTTGCATTTCAAACATGTTTTTGAAGTAATCCACAAAGGGAATCACTGCGGCTTCACAACTATCATATTGTTCTATTGTCCTGTATTATTTGGCACTATTAATTATTTCTTTTTCCCATATGATATTTAGTGAAACAAATGCTCAAGTGCTGAACCAAAGCTGTCAATGTCACTAATGTTTGCTATTCAACCATGCAATTGTCAATGGCTCAAACAAACATTACTACAATATATGAAAAGTCAATGGAATCCTTAACAAACTCATGGAAAGAGAATTCTGTCTATGTAAGTTTCAATCACATTTTAATTTCACTAGCGTTTTGTGACAGGATATTGCCTCATAATAATAGACTCAAATGGGAAATTGCTAAAATGACAATGTATTACCCACATCATTTCGAAGCAAATGAATACTAGCCAAAACCAAAGCTCATCTGTTATGACATATGTATTTTAGTCAAACTTAAGTTAACTTACAATTTACATCTATTAGCTTTTTACTAACCTTTTCAACAAATTATTGTGCTTTTAACGGTCTATGGCCATTATATGATCCATTTTTACATGCTCACCAATACGAGGCTAATTTTGTCAAAACGACACTAATCTGTGAAACTCAATTCATACACCCCCAAAGTGTGCTGTACTACTTATGATTTATATTAATTAGCTTTTTACTAACCTTTCACCAAAAGTATTGTGTTTTCAGAGGTCTATTCTCACTATATGATCCATTTTTGCCTGTTCACCAATACGAGGCTACATTTCTCAAAACAAGGCTAATCTGTCAATCTCTATTCATACACCCCCAAAAGTGTGCTATATTTATTGAAAGCATAAGCAAAAGCGAATAGAACACGCGCATGCGTACCAACCAGTTAACTATCTCAACAACAGACTATCAGGCGAGCGCAGCAAACCAATCAATTGGCGGGCATGAGCGCGAGTAAATACAGGGCGGGCCATCCAATCACCGGTTCTTTGATAACACACTATTAGGCGAGCGGAGCGAGCCAATCTAATCGATGGGCGCAAGCGGAGCGAGGCAGCGCGCCAACCAGATTGAACTTTTTTACTTGACGGGCTGGGGCGAACGAGCGAAGCGATGATGACCCCCAGTCTAAATATACTATTCTACGATCACACTGACCAGGAAGCGCTCCACAATGGGCCATTCTGTCCGGAACAATCGACGTTCAACCAAACAATGGCAACCTTCGACCAAACAATGGGATCAAGGAGCGGGGGCTTGATATCATGAAGGCTTTTTTGGGGTGCCGAATAAGGGTGCAAATTGGTACAGAAATGATCGCTGCATTGTGCTGACCGAAGTAAGGTATGTGGCTAATTTCTACTCCAAGCGGTTCCGAAGTTATGGCCAATATGTGTTCCGACTTTTCTAGAAAGTTCCGAGACACAGTAAATGAGATGCAAAACGAGCCTGAAGAAGCACGTGTTTTTTTAGTTGAATGGGCGCAAGTTGCTCACGTTTAAGCGTGAATACGTGCCGGAAATCAATTGTAAAGAGTGTCAATTGTTGTCAGGACCTGTGGAGACAATGTGGCGATAATTGAGACAAGGTATTTCTTTTATTCAATTGTTTTTGGGTTAAATAGCACGAGTTTTGTTTTGTTTAACCTCACGTTTTTCTTTCGGCTCGAGGGCCTAACCAAAACACGAAGACAATTTTGATTTTCTTGGGTCGTTCTGGGTCGATTCTCTCCATATAAATTTTCGATAATTGTTTATTTACACGAGAACTAAAGATATCTGGCTTTGTTTTTTTGCTTTGTCGATTTTCTTCTGTTTTTGGACAGTTTTAGCCGAGTTTGGCTTTTGCTGGAAAATACGAAATTTTCAAGCAACACGGGTGTGTTTTGCATTTGCGAAAATTAATATTTAACCTGCCAAATTTTGTTTCTTTCACCCAAATACTTTCGATAAATGTTTGCCAACCTATTAGCTTCATGTTGATGTTTTCGTGGGGTGTGTAGGACAAAATTGGCCACGCTAATTGAATTTGAAAGTTGGTGAATCGTGTTTAAATTGCTATTTTTTGCAGGGGTTTGATTTCATGGCTATTTTTGATCAAGAAAATCATGTCTTGAACTTCAAAAATACCCAACTAATTTTGCGAAAAGCATTTCAAATGCACCCAATTACTTTCGATACTTATTCGACAGGGTATCAGCTTCATGTTGGTGTAATTTGAGTTAAAATGGACAAATTTTGACCAAGTTAGGGGAAATTTGTGTTTTTAAAGTTGGCTGATGAATAAATTTTTTCTCGGCTTTTGTCTTGGGCTGCACTAAATACTCGCTTAAAATTCAAAACAACACTGTTAAGAAATGTGAATATTTTTATCGGATTCACTGTTTTCTTAGCTACAGTTTGATATAATTTTTATTAGAGATTGGGTTTAAATTTTCCAGGATTGATTAAATTTTTGAAGGCAACTTTTTTTTCAAACTTCACACTGAAGCTATCAACCTTCGGAAGCGGCTTTCAGGGGGGCGGCAGGGTGGGCGCTGGGCGCTCGATTGCCAGGGGGGAGGATCCGACCTCCCACCTTTACCTTCTTTAGAAATGTTACGTCGTAGTATGTATTGTAGGGTATGTATAGTAGGGTATGTTATGTAGGGTATGTTATGTAGGGTATGTATAGTAGGGTATGTTATGTAGGGTATGTTATGTAGGGTATGTTATGTAGGGTATGTATTGTAGGGTTTGTATTGTAGGGTATGTATTGTAGGGTATGTATAGTAGGGTCTGTTATGTAGGGTATGTATTGTAGGGTTTGTATTGTAGGGTATATATTGTAGGGTATGTATTGTAGGGTATGTATTGTAGAGTATGTATTGTAGGGTATGTATTGTAGGGTATGCATTGTAGGGTATGTATTGTAGGGTATGTATTGTAGGGTATGTATACTACGGTATGTATAGTAGGGTATGTATTGTAAGGTATTTTATGTAGCGTATGTAGTGTAGGGTATGTATTGTAGGCTATGTAGTTTAGGGTATGTATTTTAGGGTATGTATGTATGTAAGGGCATGAGCGGCAGCGAATGCAGCACGCGAAGCGCGCCAACCAGATTAAACTTTTGTTGCTTGGGAGGCTCCGGGGAGGGAGCGTAGCGACCGAGCCCCCGGCTAGTCTAATATTACTATTCTACGGAGTCACGTGATAACGCATTTTCCCTGCGAAAAACAATAGATTCGACCCGAAACAATAGGTCGAACACCCGAAAACAATGGGCCGAAACGGCGAACCGTGTAATCAACAAGGCTTTTTTGAATGGAGGAGGACAAGGTTGGCACTTGCATGGAAAGCCTCCGTTTCTTGAGCAGTCAAAAGTTATCTATTTTGGAAGCCTATTTTAAAAGAATTTTTGAGTTATCCCATTAATTATTCCACTAATTTTGCTATCACGAAAAAACGACGGTTCACGCTTGCGAAACTTCCAAGTTAGGGTCCCCGACTCCATTTTCGAAAAGAGTATTCGCTCTTCACGTGACCCGTTTCGCCTTTTCCTGCAATTTGATTGGCTCTTTCGCAACTTCACGTGAACAGTGACGCGTTTTTCGTTATCATGCAAATTTGCCCTCGGCAGGCAGCAAGTACTTTTGGAGAAGACGCATGTTTTTGTTTTGTACACAAAAAGTGAGGTGGGCGCCTTTCAAAGTGTTTTACCAGCTGAATTATCTTTGTAAAGAGAATTGTTTTGGAAGACCCATGAGTAGGCAATCAAGCAGAGAGAACACAGGTGATAGCTTTGTTTTGTTTTTTTGAATGAAATAGTTGTAGGTTTAGGTTTTTGTAACAGGCGACCGCCATTGTTGCTTCGGCATGCTAACAACGCTTAGGCCATGGTCAAAGTTTTGAATTATTCCGGCCCTATTTGCACGATTTTCCCATGTTAATTTTGACAAGTGTTGTCTGATAACACAACTAAAATAATGTGTTGTTTTTTTTGTTTTGTTGTTGTTTTTTTACGATTTCCAACAAAGTTGCTTTTCACTCGGGAAGGAGCAATTTTTCACGCAACATGCGTTGTTTTTGCATTTGCAAAAATTCAATTTCAGCCTGCCACAATTGCTAATTTTTTGCCCAAACACTTTTGATAATTGTTCCCAACATATTACCTTCATGTTGGGTTTTTTTTAGTTCAACTGGGTCACTATTTGCGACGGTAAATACTATTTTTACTTGCTAAAGTGTGTTCAGAGGTTTTGCTTTTTGCACGGCTCCGAAATTTCATTCAAACCACTTCCACTAAATGGTCTCTAAGAATTCAGTATTATTTAGTTAAGAGATGAGACTATTTGCAACGTGTTCGCTGTTTCCTTAGCTACAGTTTGATATATTTTTTATTACAGATTGAGTTTAAATTTTCCAGGATGGATTAGGTTTTTGAAAGTAACTATTTTTTTTCAAACTTCACACTGAAATTATCAACTTTCAGAAACGGCTTTCAGGGAGCAGCGTAGGCGCGGGGTGGTCGCTTGCTAGGGGGAAGATTCGACCTCCCACCTTTACTTTCTTTAGAAATGTTACGTCGTAGTATGTATAGTAAGGTAGGTATAGTAGGGTATTTATAGTAGGGTATTTTAGTAGGGTGGGCATAGTAGTACCTTTATATGTATAGGGTATGTATTGTAGGGTATGTATTGTAGGGTATGTATTGTAGGGTATATATTGTAGGGTATGTATTGTAAGGTATGTATTGTAGGGTATGTATTATAGGGTATGTATTGTAGGGTATGTATTGTAGCGTATGTATTGTAGGGTATGTATTGTAGGGTATGTATTGCAGGGTATGTATTGTAGGGTATGTATTGTAGGGCTGGTATTGTAGGGTATGTATTGTGGGGTATGTATTGTAGGGTATGTATTGTAGGATATGTATTGTAAGGTATGTATTGTAGGGTATGTAATGTAGGGTATGTATTGTAGGGTATGTATTGTAGGTTATGTATTGTAAGGTATGTATTGTAGGGTATGTAATGTAGGGTATGTATTGTAGGGTATGTATTATAGGGTATGTATTGTAAGGTATGTATTGTAGGGTATGTATTGTAGGGTATGTATTGTAGGGTCTGTATTGTAGGGTGTGTATGTAGGCAATGTATTGTAGGGTATGTATTGTAAGGTATGTATTGTAGGGTATGTATTACAGGGTATGTATTGTAGGGTATTTATTGTAGGGTATGTATTGTAGGGTATGTAATGTAGGGTATGTATTGTAGGGTATTTATTATAGGGTATGTATTGTAGGGTATGTATTGTAGGGTATATATTGTAGGGTATGTATTGTAGGGTATGTATTGCAAGGTATGTATTGTAGGGTCTGTATTATAGGGTATGTGTTGTAGGGTATTTATTATAGGGTATTTATTGTGGTGTATGTATTGTAGGGTATTTATTGTAGGGTGTGTATTGTGGGATATGTATTGTAGGGTATTTATTATAGGGTATGTATTGTAGGGTATTTATTGTAGGGTATTTATTGTAGGGTATGTATTGTAGGGTATGTAATGTAGGGTATGTATTGTAGGGTATGTATCGTAGGGTATGTATTGTAAGGTATGTATTGTAGGGTATGTAATGTAGGGTATGTATTGTAGGGTATGTATTGTAGGGTATTTATTGTAGGGTATTTATTGTAGGGTATGTATTGTAGGGTATGTAATGTAGGGTATGTATTGTAGGGTATGTATTGTAGGGTATGTGTTGTAAGGTATGTATTGTAGGGTATGTAATGTAGGGTATGTATTGTAGGGTATGTATTCTAGGGTGTGTATTACAAGGTATGTATTGTAGGGTATTTATTGTAGGGTTTGTATTGTAGGATATGTATTGTAGGGTATGTATTGTAAGGTATGTATTGTGGGGTATTTATTGTAGGGTATGTATTGTAGGGTATGTATTGTAGGGTATGTATTGTAGGGTATGTATTGTAGGGTCTGTATTGTAGGGTGTGTATGTAGGGAATGTATTGTAGGGTATGTATTGTAAGGTATGTATTGTAGGGTATGTATTGTAAGGTGTGTATTGTAGGGTATTTATTGTAGGCTATGTATTGTAGGGTATGTATTGTAGGGTATGTATTGTAGGGTATATATTGTAGGGTATGTATTGTAAGGTATGTATTGTAGGGTATGTATTATAGGGTATGTATTGTAGGGTATTTATTGTAGGGTATTTATTGTAGGGTATGTATTGTAGGGTATTTATTGTAGGGTGTGTATTGTGGGATATGTATTGTAGGGTATTTATTATAGGGTATGTATTGTAGGGTATTTATTGTAGGGTATGTATTGTAGGGTATGTATTGTAGGGTATGTATTGTAAGGTATGTATTGTAGGGTATTTATTGTAGGGTATGTATTGTAGGATATGTATTGTAGGGTATTTATTGTAGGGTATGTATTGTAGGGTATGTATTGTAGGGTATTTATTGTAGGGTATGTATTGTAGGATATGTATTGTAGGGTATTTATTGTAGGGTATGTATTGTAGGGTATGTATTGTAGGGTATGTATTGTAGGGTATGTATTGTAGGGTATTTATTGTAGGGTATGTATTGTAGGATATGTATTGTAGGGTATTTATTGTAGGGTATGTATTGTAGGGTATGTATTGTAGGGAATGTATTGTAGGGTATGTATTGTAAGGTATGTATTGTAGGGTATGTATTATAGGGTGTGTATTGTAGGGTATTTATTGTAGGCTATGTATTGTAGGGTATGTATTGTAGGGTATGTATTGTAGGGTATATATTGTAGGGTATGTATTGTAAGGTATGTATTGTAGGGTATGTATTATAGGGTATGTATTGTAGGGTATTTATTGTAGGGTATTTATTGTAGGGTATGTATTGTAGGGTATTTATTGTAGGGTGTGTATTGTGGGATATGTATTGTAGGGTATTTATTATAGGGTATGTATTGTAGGGTATTTATTGTAGGGTATGTATTGTAGGGTATGTATTGTAGGGTATGTATTGTAAGGTATGTATTGTAGGGTATTTATTGTAGGGTATGTATTGTAGGATATGTATTGTAGGGTATTTATTGTAGGGTATGTATTGTAGGGTATGTATTATAGGGTATTTATTGTAGGGTATGTATTGTAGGATATGTATTGTAGGGTATTTATTGTAGGGTATGTATTGTAGGGTATGTATTGTAGGGTATGTATTGTAGGGTATGTATGTATGTATGTATGGGCATGAGCGGTAGCGAATGCAGCGCGGGAAGCGCGCCAACCACATTAAGCTTTGTTTACTTGACGGGCTCCGGGGAGGGAGCGAAGCGACCGAACCCGGCTCATGTATGTATGTATGTATGTATGTATGTAGGTATGTAGGTATGTAGGTATGTATGTATGTAGGTATGTATGTATGTATGTATGTATGCATGGGCATGAGCGGGAGCGAATGCAGCCCGCAAAGCGCGCCAACCACATTAAACTTTTGTTGCTTGGGGGGCTCCGGGGAGGGAGCGTAGCGACCGGGCCACCAGCTAGTATATACTATTCTATGATCACACATCACCAGGAAACGCTCCACAATGGGCCATTGTCTCCGGAACAATCGCCATTGTCTTTTGAACAATCGACGTTCGACCAAACAATGGGATCAAAGGAATTTCGTTGTAATCAAAAAGGCTTCTTTCCTGATGGTCAATAAGGGTGGAAATGGGTATAGAAATGATTGTTGCATTGTGCTGATGACAGCAAAGTATGTGGCTAATTTCTACTCCAAGCGGTTCGGGAGTTATGGCCCATTTTGTGTTCCGACTTTCTAGAAAGTTCCGAGGACGGAGTTAATGAGATGCAAAACGAGCAGGGAGAAACACGTGTTTTTTTTAGTTGAACGGGCGGCAACTTGCTCAGGTTTAAACGTGAATACGTGCCGGAAATCAATTGTAAAGACGTGTCAATTGTTGTCAAGACCTGTGGAGACAATTCGTGGACAATTATTTCAAGCTATTTCTTTTATTTAATTGTTTTTGGATGACAATAGCACAAGTTTTGTTTTGTGTCACCTCACGTTTTTCTTTCGGCTCGAGGGCCTAATAAAAACACGAAGACAATTTTGATTTTCTTGGGTCGTTCTGGGCCGATTTCGCCCATTTAGACTTTCGATAACTGTTTATTTACACGAGAACTAAAGTTATCTGGTGTTGTTTTTTTTGTTTTCTCGATTTTCCTCTGTTTTTGGACAGTTTTAGCCCAGATTGGGTTTTGCTGGAAAACACGAGATTTTCACGCAACACGTGTGTGTTTTGCACTCGCGGAAATTAATTTTTGACCTGCCAAAACTTTGCTTTTTTCACCCAATTACTTTCGATAAATGTTCTACAGGCTATTGGCTTCATTTTGATATTTTCGTTGGTTCTGTAGGACAAACATTGACCACGTTAATTTAATTTAAAAGTTGGCGAATCGTGTTTTAAATGCTATTTTTTGCAGGGGTTTGATCTCACGGCTATTTTTGATCAACAAAATCATGTCTTGAACTTCAAAAATATCCAACTAAAATTGCGAAAAGCTTCTCATATGCACCCAAGTATTTTCGATACTTATTCGCCAGGGTATCAGCTTCATGTTTGTGTAATTTGAGTTCAAATGGACCAATTTTGACCAGGTTAGGGGAATTTTTGTGTTTTTAAAGTTGGCTGATGAATAAATTGTTTTAAGGCTTTTGTAATTGGGTGCAGCAAATGCTCAGTTAAAAATAAAAACAACACTGTCAAGAATTGTGAATGTTTTTATCCGATTCACTGTTTTCTTAGCTATAGTTTGATATAATTTTTATTACAGATTGAGTTTAAATTTTCCAGGATTGATTAAATTTTGAAGGCTTTTTTTTTCAAACTTCACACTGAAGCTATCAACTTTCAAAAGCGGCTTTCAGGGGGGTGGCAGGGCGGGCGCTGGGTGGCCGCTTGCCATTGGGAGAATTCGACCCCCACCTTTACTTTCTTTAGAAATGTTGCGTTGTATTGTATGTATTGTAGGGTATGTATTGTAGGGTATTTATTTTAGGGTATATATTGTAGGGTATGTATTGTAGGGTATGTATTTTAGGGTATGTATTGTAAGGTATGTATTGTAGGGTATGTATTGTAAGGTATGTATTGTAGGATATGTATTGTAAGGTATGTATTGTAGGGTATGTATTGTAAGGTATGTATTGTAGGATATTTATTGTAGGGTATGTATTGTAAGGTATGTATTGTAGAGTATTTATTGTAGGGTAAGTATTGTAAGGTATGTATTGTAGGGTATGTATTGTAAGGTATGTATTGTAGGGTATGTATTGTAGGGTATGTATAGTAGGGTATGTATTGTAGGGTATGTATTGCAAGGTATGTATTGTAGGGTATTTATTGTAGGGTATGTATTGGAAGGTATGTATTGTAGGGTATGTATTGTAGGGTGTGTATTCTAGGGTATGTATTGCAGGGTGTGTATTGTAGGGTATGTATTGTCGGGTTTGTATTGTAGGGTATGTATTGTAGGGTATGTATTGTAGGGTATTTATTATAGGGTATGTATTGTAGGGTATTTATTGTAGGGTATGTATGTATGTAGGTATAGTATGTTGGTATGGTATGTAGTATAGTATGTAAGTATAGTATGTTGGTATAGTATGTTGGTATGGTATGTAGTATAGCATGTAGGTATAGTAGGTATAGCATGATTTTATAGTAGGTATAGTATGTTGGTATAGCATGTAGGTATGTATGTATGAATGGGCATGAGCGGTAGTGAATGCAGCGTGCGAAGCGCGCCAACCAGATTAAGCTTTGTTTACTTGATGGGCTCTGGGAAGGGAGCGATACGACCGGGCCCCCGGGTAGTCTCTATTATATAATCTACGTCGACATGTGACCCGGAAAAGCCAAACAATGGGCCATTGTCTCTTCAACAATCAACGTTCGACCAAACAATGAGATCAAAGGAGCAGGCGTTGTCACTCCAAGGCTTTTTTTCGGAGTGCGAATAAGGGTGCAATTTGGTACAGAAATGATCGCTGCATTGGGCTGATGAAACTAAACTAATTGGCTAATTTCTACTCCAAGCGGTTCTGGAGTTATGGCCCATTTTGTGTTCCGACTATCTAGAAAATTCTGAGGACCGACTTAATGAGATGGAGAATGAGCACTGAGAAACACGTGTTTTTTTGGTTGAACGGGCGGCAAGTTGCTCGGGTTGAAGCATGAATACGTGCCGGAAATCAATTGTAAAGACGTGTCAGTTGTTGTCAGGATCGGTGGCGACAATCTGTGGACAATTGGGACAAGGTATTTCCTTTATTTAATTGTTTTGGGAGAAAATAGCACGAGTTTTGTTTTGTTTCACCTCACGTTTTTTGTGTTGAGGGAAGGGCTTAACAAAAACACGAAGACAATTTGGATTTTCTTGGCGGGTCGGTCGATTGCCAGGAGGGTTGTATTGTAGGGTATGTATGATGGGGTTTGTATTGCAGGGTATGTATTGTAGGGTGTGTATGTAGGTATGTATGCAGGGTATGTATGTATGTATGTATGTATGTATGTATGTATGTATATAGGGTATGTATGTAGGGCATGTATGTAGGTAAGTATGTGGGGTATGTATGTAGGTATGTATAGTATTTATTTCAAGTTAAGTAAAGTAAAGTTATTGCTTTTATATAGCGCTTTAACTATAATTCAATATTCAAAGGCGCTTTACAATTCAATTCCATTACCCCTCAGCTCAAGCATTTTTTCCTTTCTTGGGGTGAATTATTCACACAGCATGCAGCCCAACAGTTGGCGATTCTGATGTTTTTTATTGCCTTCATAACTGAGGTACCAATTTTACGCCTTGATGAGGTGCTGTACCTGCGATACCGGGTGTTTCCAGGTTGTCACCCATCCTGGTAATGACCTGGCCCAACCATGCTTAACTTCGGTGATCAAATGGGAACCGGTGTTTCCATGGTGGTAAGTCGCAGATTTATAGTATATAGGGTATGTATTGATGTATATATTAATGTATAGTATCTATAGCAAGTATGTTTATGTAAATGTGTAATGCTTCTATTTCTAACTTTTGTAATTCTTTAAAAAAAGATCAATGCAAAACAGACTGTCCTTCCTTGTCAACATGATCTTAGGAACATATAAACATGCTAACATTAAGAGGTCTTAAAATGAACTCACCTGACTATAATAATACTCACAAGCATTCACTTTATGTGCGGGCACCAGAAACACAAGAAGAAATCATATAATATTCTTTATAGCATGTTGGCTCATCTCAGTTCTTTTCATCTGGCCTTAACTGTAGAAATGTATGTAATTTTATTTGTAAATGCAAATCATTAATTACCCCCCACCCCATGTATTCACCCAGTTACCTTCTTACCTTTGGTCAACCTTCCATGGTCTACTTTTATTATTGGTATTTCTACCAACAGCAATATTTCTGAACACATAACAGCTGACACAAAATCAATGTACTTCATTCTCCATGTATCCATGGTAGAATATGTTTTTGCTGTTGTTGTGTTCAACAACCTCTGTCTAATACATCACCACCATCAAAATCCCCACAACGCCATGGTCAGAATTGATCTATTTATAGATATCATCCATAATAAAATCCACCAAATTATTTTTTCTTATAATTAGAGACTCCCCTCCACAACAACACTTCTCCCCATCATCAACAAACAACAACATCCTTTTTCTCTTCGGTGGCAAGTACATGCTGTTGCTGTTGTTGATTTCAACTGCCTCTCTGTCGAATGGATCATCATTAAAATGATAATAACAACAACGAGGAACGCCGCCGAATGGAGGCCACAGAACTTTCAAATTGGCACGAATTTAACATAGCAATTGCCTCTTTACTTTCTTGCTATAGCAAATTTAAAATTTTTGCTCAATACCGTAAATCCTCGAATAAGCCCCCGGGGCTTATTTGCAAAAATGAATTTTTGGGTGGGGCTTATTCGAGGGGGGCGCTTATTCGAGGGGGGCGCTTATTTCAAAGTTTTGCTTTTTCCTCAAAGGTTGACAGAAAATAAACAACATAATTTTCTCAATCAGCTAAACTTTTTTCACAAAGTGCTGTGTGAAGATCTAACAAAAATTATAATTTATTTATCATCACGAAAATCGCGTTTCTTTTTGCTTTTTTGTCTCGAGTCAAAGAAAGTGTTACTGTATAGCATTGTCCTGTGGGGGCTTTCTCGAAATAAGATATTATTCTGCACTTATGCTTCCCACGAATAAGACCCCATGGGGGCTTATTCGACGGGGGGGGGCTTATTTGCAAAAATGATTTTTTAGGTGGGGGCTTAATCGAGGGGGGGCTTATTCGAACGTGGGGGCTTATTCGAGGATTTACGGTATCTAAGTTTGTTAGAAATTGGCAGATAATAATAATATTTATATATTGAGAAAAACATTGTTAGAAAGATTGTTTTACTTTGTTATTGGTTAGTTGAATGTTGAAATTTACCTTTCCTAAACAATCCTTATTTACAAGACAGCATCTTCTTTAAAGCAACTTTGTTTTTCATTGCATCGCAATGCACTGTCTTTCTTAGCATCTGGTCGTCTGGGTTCTCAGTTAATGCCCAGCCAGTTTTTCATTAACAAAGTAAATTAAAGTAACATTTTCTTACAAAGTAAGTATTTCACTGCTTCACTTCAGCATGGCATTTTATTCTTATTTCTTCACTCAATCAACATAATAATACAGGGTGACATGTTTATTAAACATTTCGTTAGTATTATTGGCAACTTTTATTTACAACATAATCTTCTTCCTTTCCAAAAACAGGGTTTCAAAAAAGTTGATTGCTCATAATATTTGATGAGTGTGACAACAATTGTTCCTATACAAAGCCTATTTTAATTAATGTTTAAATGCCTCACACTGTAATGTACATTCATATCCCAAACCTGAAGCTTAACTACTATATTTAAAGCGGTAGTAACGATTGCAACAATTTCTTATCAATAAAAGCAAACTTACTGCATAATGTAAATAAAATCTAGCCTTTACAAACATATCAAATGTAAATTTATAAATTTTTCTTTGCAAACATGAAATGGATGATTAACTTTTCCAATTTATACATTATCAGAACTGTTTTCCTTTTAGTTGTTTCTATACCAGAACAGTTTTCCTTTTAGTTGTTAAAGAACACAACAGAAAGAGTGATGTAGGTTATAAGATAAAGTGCTCCAATATTTTTACTTCCAAATTTTAAAATAACCAATAATTTAATTTCAACAACTAAAGAGTAATTCCAAACATTTCTTACAATTATGTATTAAATTATTTTTTTCATTTTGCAGCTCACCACAAAACAACAACCCTATCCAGTTGCCTCTTATTTAAAATTTTCATTTATAATTTTCACTTAAATTGGGTTGCACATAAACACATTTTTTCTTTTTTTATATCACCTCTTGCAAAATGCCAAAAAAAGCCAGAAAAAGCATCACCGGCATTAGGCGCTGCAATAAATTACGGAAAGAAAATCGCTGAAGTCGTGCGAATAACCAACAGCCTCATCAAGTTGATTTACCACCTCATAATACGGTACAGGGAGCAGTGAATGATCTTCACCAGTTGCAGCAAGAATACCCCAGCAACCAGCCCCAGAATATCAACCACACCCAGTTCATCATCCACAGATGCAAGCATTGTATGTGCCATGGCAACTACCTGCAATGCTTCCCCACTACGGACTTCTAGCAGTTCCACAACCAAAACAATGGCTTACAGTATCCTGCAGCACTGGCCCCTCAACTTCAGGTACACAACTCAATAATTTGTGCTAATCTTTTCAAAATAAAATAACTATATATTATACAACTACCGTATTTCCGTGGTTAAACACCCCCCAGGATTAAAAGCCCCCATCGAATAAGCGCCCCCTTATGCTGCCAGATTTTGCAATAAATGCCCCCTCGATTAAACGCCCCCTCTTTGTGCAAAACCATGGCGACTTTCATTTTCTACATTGTTGCTCGATAAAGCAAGGCTCAACTAAACCATTTTCTTTTTTCTGGACCCAATGACAGCCTGTAATTTTGTACTTTCTAATAAACGCCCCCCCCCTCGAATAATGGCCCCCCTCGATTAGGCGCCCCCTCAAAAAGTGCCGAGATTAATAAACGCCCCGGGGTCTTTAATCGAGGAAATACGGTATTTAAAATTGACAACAATCAAAACCAAACCAGTTATTATATCAACCAAATTATCAATATTTTTCCATCTGCAGGTACAGCCGATGGTTATGCAGTTGCAGCAACCCCTTCTGAATCGTAATCATGAAGGTCAAGCAGCAATACAAACGGCAGATGTCAAAATGCTTAATGTAAATCAAGCTCAAAATGACAATGAGGTAAAATAAAATTGTTAGCACAAGCTAACTACAGTTAGGCAACTCCATTTTCCATAACCCAAATGCCTCATGCAATTTCCCTATTTGAAACATGTATTATAAGTTTTCATGTATATTTATATCAATTTACATAATCACACAGTAATAACATTAAAACTTTTGATTAAAACTAATACAAATAACTAATAACTACTTGCGGAAAAGATCGAAGAAAGTAGAAGGCCATAACCACCCACTCCCATGATGGGTACCTAGAGAGAGAGAGAGAATAACTTACAATAACAAATTTCATTTAGTTTTCATTATCAACAGATATGGCCGATGGAGATGCCAACCCCAAACACATATTGAAAATCAAAATAATGAAATTGAAAGGACGGCACAACCTGATGAAATCAACGTGGAACAACACATTCCAATTCCACATGATAATCAGGTAAAACACACTACCATCACAATTGGCTTAAAATACACCAGTCATTCTCCATAGGACCATGTCAGGAAATTATTTTGCTCTCTAAATAGACATATCTTCACAAGTTTCAGTTTTATGCATTTCAAAACACATGATTGAATTATATTAACTTAGATTACATTCCGTTTCAGGATCCACAAGTATTGCCTGCTGCTATGCAATTGCAAGCCAATGTTCAAAATGAGAATGAAGAGAATGAAATAGCGGTACAACCAGAAGAAGTTGAAATGCAAGACGAAATCCCACTACAACACCAAGATGATGTCCCTCAACCCTTCGAACATCAAGCAAGGGAAGTAAATTAACCTATTGTTGAAATTCCTCAATTCTCCCCAATGCCTCATCATCTTGGGAAAATGACGAGGACATGTATTCACTGTGAAGCAAAGTACTTCCGAGAGGAACTCAATTCAAGAAGACAATACAAAAATGTTGCTTGGGAGGATTAATAACTCTCGATCCCATTCAACCAGCCCCAGCAAATGTGATGCATTTGTACACTGGAAACTACTGAGAAATCTAAACATTTCACTGATGGCGATGGCATCCTGGACAGACACGCTAATGCAGGACCACCAGTCATCATCATACATGGAAACGCATACCATAGGACAGGTAAATATAACATCTCTTATAATATGCTATATTTCCATATAATACCTTCACTTAATGAAACGGATGTTGACGGAGCACTCAATTCCTTTCCAACCCAACGTACAATGATAAGCCCTCTATCCTTGCCAGAGTATGAAGAGTTATCCAATCGAAAATCAAGGCGCTTTATGATGCTTTCATAACAAAGCACTTGCTGCATTGAAAATTACAGTTGATATAACAAGTACAATTTACAATGTTTCCTTGAATTCAACAGGGGTAACTGAAACCGACAGATCCCGAAAATATGCAGAATTATATACTATGGACACCCAACAAGCACTGCAAGAACGTCAGAACACAGCCAGAGAATAACAATTAGACTTAGACATGGTAGCACTGCTGCAAAACGAATTGATGGCAGTAAATCGGTTTGCTCAACATTTTAAAACAATGGGACAAGTACTGGAAGAGCAAAGGCAGCAAGCCATTGCCAATGATCAGCCACTTCCCAAATTCAAGATGATTATTACCGGTCGCCCAGAACAAGATCGAAGTTATGACAATCCTACTGCCAGAGAAATTGCAGCAGTCTACACTACACGCAATGGCAGTGCTCCTAATCCCGAGAATAGAGAGCTTCAAATTCGAGCAAGGTGTGGTAATCTTATGAAGATTAATGCCTTAGCTTCTGTTGCGGATCCTCTAACTTATCCATTGTTGTTCTTTCAGGGTGATCCTGGATACAGCTTGGACCATCGATGTCTACCTACACGTGAAGGACAAGGCCAGCAAAATGCTAATCGTAACCACCGTATTAGACTCACAATCGCCGAATATTATTCGTACCGAATATAAGTCAGAAATCAACTGTCTACGATCCACAGCGCACTTCTCTTTCAACAGTATTTGGTGGATGCATACACCAAAATAAAGGAAACAAACTCAACTGGATTTTGCACAATCAACAGCAATTATGTGCTGACATTTATCGAGGCCTGATGGATCACCTGAACAGAAGGGCTGAAATCGAAAATCAAATGGCCAGGGCAAACAATCCCAACGAACCCCTTCATAATGATGTCGGTCGTGTTGTCATACTTCCCTCATCTTTTTCAGGCAGTCAACGAAAATGTACCAGAACTTTCAAGATGCAATGACTATCGTAAGAAAGTATGGCAAGCCAGACATCTTCCTAACCATGACGGCCAATCCCAAATGGAAGGAGATTTCAGAAAACATTCTACCACACCAGAAGGCAAATGACCGGCCTGACATTGTCACACGAGTATTTCAACTGAAACTACAAGAACTACTGGAAGATATTCTTTACAAGCACATTCTGGGACACACTATTGCACATGTATATGTCATTGAATTTCAGAAGAGAGGACTACCACACGCTCACATGATTATTTTCCTCTCTGAGGCTGATAGACCACGAACACCTGAAGAGGTAACATCTATAACCATAATTTATATATAGAGTACGAAATATAATCATCAGTTGTATTGCTTAGTAAAAACACAATGCATTTGATGTGTAGAGCTTACATGTTCTATTTTTCTTCAAAACCTACAAGTAGATCGACTCATATCAGCTGAAATTCCGGACCCACAGGATGCAAGATATCACAAGTTAATACTGAAGCACATGACCCATGCGGTGATATCAACCCCGGATATGTTTGCATGGAGAATAACCATTGAGAGAAACGATTTCCAAAAGATCGCACTGCCAAAACACAAGTTAATGCGATACATGGGTACTTCTAGATGATACATGGGTTGTGCCACATAATCGCCATCTTCTACTCAAGTATCAGTGTCACATTAATCTCGAAATATGCAGTACTGTCAAGTCTGTGAAATATATTTTCAAATATATTCATAAAGGACAAGACATGGCACACGTGGAAATTCTTGAAGGACAACAACAGCAAGTACCTCAAGATATTGAGCACGATGAAGTACACCAATACAACAACGCCCGGTATATTGGACCACATGAAGCTGTTCACAGAATATTCCAATTTTCCATGCACGAGAAAAGTCACAGTATCAAACGTCTGCATGTTCATCTACTTGATCAGCAGACCGTATACTTTCAGGATAATGGCCAAGTCAAAAAATTACAAAACATCAATGAAAAAACCACACTAAGGTCTTGGTTTGAATTGAATGCACAAGACCCCGCTGCACGCCAATATCTCTATCACGGGATTCCTGAACAATATGTTTTCAACGAGCGCACCAAAATATGGAAAGCAAGACAGCGGAGAACAATGCCTGTGATAGGCAGAATATATCAAGTTCACCCGCGACCATGTGAGCAAAGATTGGCACTGAGACTATTGCTTCTCCATAAACGAGGTGCCACGTCGTTTGAAGATCTTCACACGGTAGAAGGAAACCTATGAATTCCTTCAAAGATGCAGCTTTAGCTCTAGGTCTGTCAGAAGATGATGCTGAAATCATATGCTGTTTGGAGGAGGCAGTCATTTTTAACATGCCAATATAACTGAGACAGTTGTTTGCAACATTACTCCTTTTTCAAACACCAACAGATATCGCAGCACTCTTCAACATGTTCAAAGAAGCATTGAGTGAAGATTTTGTACGACGTGATCAACTCAATCATCCAGATATGGCCATAGCTTTTGAAGACCGACACATGTATCAATGTCTACATGACATTGACGAAAATTTGAAAGTACATGTCAAATATGTACTGTATTAGTAAGAATATAATAATGTATCCTAAGATCATGCAGACAAGGGCATTTATGTATTTTTGCACATTGATTCTGCTGGCTTTCTTTCCAATTTTATTGCAATATATTTCACTTATTATTACCGAGGAAGATGACATTGATGTTGCCAATGCCAGAGAGGAAGGAGAACGAATGCTGGCCGCATTGAACCCTGAACAGCAAACCATATACACGGGAATCACTGATGCTATCAACGGGCAATCCGAACAGAACTGTCACTTTGTTGACGGACCGGCTGGAACCGGGAAAACTTTCCTTTACAACACGTTGGTTCACAATCTCCAAGCCAATGGACATAAAGTTCAGCCCATGGCGTGATCAGGAATTGCTGCAACACTGCTCATAAATGGTAGAACTTCACATTCTACCTTTCAAATTCCTATACCACTTCAAGCTGAATCAACGTGCAATGTGAAGAGACAGAGCAGGAGAGCACAGGTATTGCATGAAACTACTCTCTTCATATGGGATGAAGCTTCCATGATTCCCGCACTTGCATTACAAGCAGCCGACTGACTGCTTCGAGACATTACACATGTTGACAGACCATTTAGTGGCAAGTTCATGCTACGTGGTGGTGACATCAAACAAGTTCTACCTGTCATCACGAAAGCAGGAAGGGAAAGAATTGTAGCAGAGACTCTAAAATCACACCAGATGTATGTATGGGCATGAGCGTGAGTGAATGCAGCACATGAAGTGCGCCAACCACAGAGGTGAGCGTAGCGGGCTAACCTATTGCACATGGGGTTGCAAGGGGCATGAGTATAAGCAAATGCAGCGGACGAAGTGCGCCAACCACAGAGGCGAGCGTAGCGAGCTAACCCATTGTAAGTGGGGATGAAAGGAGCATGAGCGTGAGTGAATGCAGCACACGAAGTGCGCCAACCACAGAGGCGAGCGTAGCGAGCTAACCTATTGCACATGGGGTTGCAAGGGGCATGAGCATAAGCAAATGCAGCGCACAAAGTGCGCCAACCACAGAGGCGAGCGTAGCGAGCTAACCCATTGTACGTGGGGTTGCGAGACCACATCAAGTTTTTTTCACTTGCCTCCCTCCAGGAAGGGAGCGAAAGCCAGCACCCCTGGATAGTCATTATTTTATTGTGTGGCATTTCGGTATTTGAGGAATGCCATAGAAATTTGTTTTCTAGCAAAGTGTTGCCCTTTTCTAATTATTGCCATAATTCCTTCTACAACGGGAATATCCGCGGCCTTTGTGGGATATTTGACTTTCACCAATTGATCAAATTATAGTCAATTGTTGATAAAATAAGGAATAAAAAGGTAATAGAAAAAAGAGTTGATTGGTTCATTGCATTTCAATTCATTGCTTTACACTGGAACATTTTGAGACCCTTTCTCTTTCTGCCAATTGACCAACAGCATCCACATGGAATCCTGCAGTGACAAAGGTCATTATAATCCTTATAAGTGTACATAATATCATCAAAGATGTTTAATTAAGATAAAGGCATGTTATGAGTGTCATCTTACGTCTTATTTCTTCTAGTCTACTGAGCATCTGATTTTCATGCTCACCGAGCACAGGTAAAACTGTTGATTTATATACCAAAATGTTGTCATTCATTTCTCTGAGAATTAGAAGCAGTTCTTCTTCAGACCGTCTTATCAACAACATCTTCTCTAACACCAATCTCTTCGTTCTTAAACCAGGACCTGCAAATCAAATACTCAACATTCTACACAACTGATGTAGCAAGTGGTAAATAACATGTTAATAACCATACCTTGTATATACCATATGGACGTGTGTGTTGTAAAATACCGTCCGTAAGCTGATGTTCATGCCATGGCATCGTGCCCAAACAAACATCTTCAAAATTAGCAATTGGCACTTTGCAGCCTGTGGCAATGGAATTGTATGCTTCTACTTTTAGCTTCAAAGCTTCTTTTTACTTTTTGCATTGCTTGATGATCTTTACAAAGCCTTTTGAAGAATCTAGTAATGAAGTTTCATTAAATAATGCATGAAGAAAATAAAGTTGATAAATGATGTCACTTGACAAACAAAGCAAATACTACATTGTTACCTGTTAAACATCTTGCATTCGGGGATAACTGAAAGATAGAGAGATATACGTCTTCTCGATATCTAACTGAAAGGCATTTCCTAACTTTTTCCGAACTCTTTGAATACAAGAATATGTAAGCTGTTGATGTGCACCTGCATCCATTTGCAACTTGTTACGAAAAGCTACAACAAGAGCTTTCTTCTCTTCCATGGACCTCTTCTTTGTAATAGATCTTGGCAATATCCCAATTTCCAACACAAATTTCAAGAAATCACCACTATTACTTCTCAGATTTTCAGGAAGCAAATCGCATACAATTTCAAGTTTATCCAATCGCAATCGCATACAATTCCAGTTTATCCTCGTCATAAAAAGAAACACTATGTTTGTTTCAACATCTGCCATAAAGCGAACACTATCTCTATTTTAACAAGCAAATGATATGGAGTGCTCCATATCGCCAACCACGAACCAAGTTATCCTCATCCCTTTGTAATGGCAGAAAAGCGGCCTAACAGGGCGGAAAAGGATCCTGATAAATCTTTTGAAGATACACTTGCAAGATTATCGTATGTATGTAGCTAAAAAAAGTTTTAAAAAGTACAAAATGTATGGTCATTCTGTAGTCTCATCTGCCGCTAAAAGAAAAAAAATGAACGTGCAAGGGAGAACTATGCAAAGCGTCTCCAGAAAAAGAATAATTCTGATCGTGCTTCTACAGAAACTTGATATCAGATCATAGAACCTGCTCCTTCTGACGGTAGTTTGCTTTAGAGGTTTTTAACATCTTTATTTATTTATTTAATAGTCATATACAACCAGAAATCATTTCGAATTTATTGCATCAAAATGAGATGGAAGCCAACACCACATCTTGTATGCCATTGACGACAGTAATACTTCTCTATTTCTCCAGATTCTTATGATAGTGTACCTCATTTTAGTTGTGAAATATTTCAAGAAGAATATTGGGAAGATGATTGTAAGAGGTTGTATTCCATTTGGGAAAGTCTTTATCTAGAAGAAACTTAATTTTTAGTATCCTACACTTGTCAACAGTATGTCTGTCAGCATATTCAAGCAGTTGGACATACAGACCTGCTTCAGCTTCAGTACACACTAATAAGTTTTTTTGTGGCTCTGGCTGATGTTTTAAAGAAGTGTAAAGAACTTGCAGAGTCATCGTCAGTTCCCAACCATCAGTCTTGGACTGCTAGGACACCTTCTTCAAATCAGAGCTGGGATTTACAGGGAAGTCTAATATATATATTCTGTGATGTCACGTGCCAAGGGCTCGAAACTACGCTGAAACAATAGATTCGACCCGAAATAATAGGTCGAATGCCCCAAAACAATGGGCCGAAACAGTGAACGAGGTATCCATAAAGGCTTTTTTCTGAGGCCCTTAATTTGCCCTATTTTTAAGTGAGTTGTTCTTTGCCGGCTGAACCAAAAAGTTATCTATATGAGAGCTCACAGTTTCGACTAAAAGGTTAGGCAATTCTTTGTTTATATTCGCTTAAGTGGCTATTTTCGTTTTTCGCCCTCGGCTTGCAGGCGACCCATGCGAATTTTTGGTCGTTTTTCGTTATTCGCCCTTGGTGCAGCAGGTACTTTTGGAGAAGACGCGTGTTTTTGTTTTGGACACAAAGGGCGCCTTTCAAACTGTTTCACGAGCTGAATTATCTTTGTAAAGAGCTGCTTTCAAAGACCCCTGGAGAGTTGCAGGAAGCAATTGGGAACACAGGTGATAGCTTTGTTTTGTATTTTGAGTTGTTGAAATAGTTATAGTTTTCTTAGTAGGGGTTGCTTCGGCATACTTGCAACGCTTAGGCCCAATGAAAACAAAGTCAAAGTTAAGAATTTTTCAGGCGCTATTTGCACGATTTTCCCCATTTAAACTTTCCACAAGTGTTTGCATGTTTGTGTAGTAGGTATAGTATGTTTTTATTGTTGGTATAGTATGCATAGTATGTATAGTAGGTTTTGTATGTGAAGTACCTTTTTATAGTAGGCATAGTAGGTATAGTATGTTTTCATAGTAGGTATAGTATGTGTAATATGTTTTTATAGTAGGTATAGTATGTATAGTATGTTTTTATAGTAGGTATAGTATGTATAGTATTTTTTTATAGTAGGTATAGTAGGTATAGTAGGTATAGTATGTTGGTATGGTATGTAGTATAGTATGATGTTATAGTGGGTATAGTATGTTGGTATAGTATGTAGGTATAGTAAGATTTTATAGTAGGCATAGTATGTTGGTATAGTATGTATGTATGTATGTATGTAGGGGCATGAGCGGCAGCGAATGCAGCACGCGAAGTGTGCCAACCATAGGCGAGCGCAGCGAGCTAGCCCGTTGTAATGGGGTAGAAACTGGCATGAGCGTTAGTGAATGAAGCACACGAAGTGCGCCAACCATAGGCGAGCGCAGCGAGCTAACCCATTGTAAATGGGGTAGAAAGGGACATGAGCGTAAGCGAATGCGGCGCACAAAGTGCGCCAACCAGATTAAGTTTTTTTTACTTGACGGGCTGGGGCGAACGAGCAAAGCGAGTGATGACCCCTAGTATTATTCTAAGATGTGTTTTGTCTTGGCAGCAATCTGAACTAGGCATTTGGCGATCCTGTAATACATCCCCAGCAAAGATTAAATGCAACTCGTGCATTGGCTGGAAATGTAATTGCTGTGGCAGCTGCGATGAAGTGAAACACATGGTACAACCTTTTCATGACCGTCTGGCTTCCTTAAATGGTTTTTTACAACCTATTGCACCATACACAACAATAAAAGATGACAAATTTAGTGAAACTGGTGAGTTTTTTATTGAAGGCAGTCTCAAATCAACTTCCGATTTATTGATTACTTTATGTTTACTCATATGCAATGATGCTGCCATTCAGTGATGTTATTTCCTACTTACAGATAAAAAGCATCTTTCTATTGTATTCAAGAAGTGTAGGTCATGTTCTGCAGACTTTCTGACACAAAGTAACCAGTCATTTATTGATGATTGATTTCCAATTACAATTACTAATAACCAGGGCACATATAAGGTGTTATGTTTCCATAATTTCTATAAAATACCAGAAATAGGTTGCTCAAATTAATGCTATTACTGGATATTTTCTGCAGGAAGGTTTGATGCTCTTGTTCAAAAAGTGAAATGCCTTTGCTGTGACTATCTGCATGAGTCACTGGACTTGGAAACTATTTTTGCAAATGGCTACTGGCCTGGTTTGCTAATTAACATTGCCAGTATTTATGATGTACAGGTATTGCAATTCTGGAGTATTTTTCAAACCACCCAGCCTAAATGCTCAGAGAATGGTTTTTTGACACTGTTGTCACAGATATTAGAAATGAATGCAAGGGTATGCCGTTTTCGATCCAAGCATCTGAATCAATTATTACTTTGTTTTATCTTTCCCACTCGAATGGTCTATAGCTGAGGACCTCAAAACGCTTTAATTACACATGTAGTAATAGAGTAGAGTACACACACCTGCACAAATGTTACATGATACAAAATGAAGGTAAAATAAATGTCTGAGCAAGACATTGTAACATGTAATTGAAAGGTTTCGAGGATTCTCTAGCTGTACTGATGAGCCCTGACATTAGGCGAAACCATTCATGTCAACGGGAGATATTTTCTATCTTAAAACAATCGAACAATAAAGAATGAGGCATTTCAAAGAGCATCGCGTGAATGGAAGTTTTGCCAGTATGAGCTAGATCAGCTTCAAATACAAAATTGGATCGAGTGCCCACCATGCTCAATTAAACAATTAATAGCCCATATTGACTGTATTGCAAAATTATGGCGATATCAGAGAGGGGGCAGGCGAGAAGCAAAGCAATGTTTTATTTCAGCCTACTGTTACGTAAGTTCAGCAATAAACTTTCAATGAACACCAATATTTTCTCTTTGGAAGTCAAAAAATATTTGCCAAGAAATATAACAAGACTTATTTGAATAAATATTTAGATGCGGTTATTTGTAGAAAATTAAAATGGATAACCAATGTTGTAATTCTATTTGGGAAGCAGCTGCAAATGATGTAAAAAAGAAAGGGTCGTTAGATGAAACTGGTCTTATGTTTTCCAGTTGTCGTCATCAAGTTGCACAGAGAGGTGTAAATATATTTCAGGGGTATATTTCAACTTAGCACTACTTCATTCACGCCGAAGATATTGTTAATAGGGATGTGAGCTTTTTCTTTCAAGATAATGCTTGTAAATATAGAGAATGAGTGGAAAAGGTAGATCCAGTAAATGTTTCAAAAGTCACATTTGCACTAAACCTTATGCACGGTTCAGGCCACGACTGGACTTGTCAGGTAATGATAGGGCTGAGGACTTTTTGGTTCTTGTGCACAATGATTTTAAAATTTCTATCCATTTAAGTCACTTTGATTGCATAGTACAGAATATGTTGAACATATATCTGTTTCATAGATTTCAGACGGGGGCCAATACAAGAAAGGGTCAGGCAGAAGTCACGGAGAAGACTGCAAAATTGTCAATAGCATGTTGTCAAATGCAAGTAGTGTGACTCGAAGAATGAGCCCGGAAGGTTATGTGATTATTTTTCATGTATATTATGTTTTCTCAAAGTTCTATATGAATCTCTGTATCAACTTGTTTTACCGACACAGTTTTATACACAACACAGTGCGCGAAGGGTATTTAACAGAACTTGTTTGAAGTGGAACCAGAATCGAATTGTTTATCTTCCAAAGATGCTTTTGAAAAGAGAAAAACGATGTAAGATGTTCTTATGTTTTGTTCCATTCAAGTGTTCATAAAAACATTATTGCTCACCTTGATCACCTTTCTCCGCTTTGTCCTGAACTGGTAGCTGGTTTCTGCTGGAGTCCTGCTTCTATCTGCGTTCGCCATGCTGTTCTATCTTCTGTGAGATTAAAAAATTTATATTCAGTCGATTTTACACCTTATGTCCATGAAGAATATTTTAGGAATATACTTATGCTTAAAATAGAAAAAAATATTAGCGCTTGACACAAATTAGGTATTCTTATAAAAAAGGGTGTATGTACAGTAGAAACAAAAAGAGCAAGGCTTTGGGGAGAGGGAGGAAAAATTTCTATGTCCTGAGTAGGAGATTTTTGGATGAAATAAAAGCATAACATGCTGTAATAATCATGCTGCAAATGGAAACTGTCAAAATTAATACCCATTGTTATTAATTTGTTAATTTATACTGATCACCAAGTTTGCTGAATGTGAGGACATACAGACTGCGTAATATAAAATATAAAATATAAATAAAAGCATATATAACTATATATATAAATATAAATAAAAGCATAACATGCTGTAATAATCATGCTGAAAATGGAAACTGTCAAAATTTCTACCCATTGTTATTAATTTGTCAATTTATACTGATCACCAAGTCTGCCCATACAGACCGCGCCTCCTGCTAATGTAGGTGGCTCAAATTTAATTTAAGTTACCAATGAACTAATGAAACTAAAACCTTATTCAAGCTGAACACTCACTTTTAAAAGGTACTCAAATCGAAGGAAGAATCAATGAAGGATCTTGAAAAATACTGCCATCAAAACTCAATAAATTTGCAGATGGTAGACCATGAGAAATAGCTTAAATATTTGCTGGATCTTGCACAGGGTATGGATTGTATCTTTAGCAGAGCCGCAACGGTAATGGATATTAAGATTGATTAATCCCTGAAAAACTTGAAAGCAATAAATGATGTGGCTGAAAAGTTTCTAGAAAATCCAAAAACCAACTTAACTTTACCTTTATAAATTCTAATTTAAAACGGTTTTGAATTATAGCATTACATAGCCCATGGGCCTTTTTAGTCAGGACACAACTGGAAAGACCAACAATGAATATGTAAAGTTTTCATTGTATGAGCATTGTTGTCAGTGACAAGGATAGGGGATACAAAAACGCTAGATAAGTTGATTCAAAAGATCTACACCGCAGTGCACAAATTAAGAACAGTTATTTTCAATTTGTTATATTTGTTTTAATTCTCTATAATACTAAAGTTGTAGCGGTAAAGGTGTGTCGCTCAAAGGCTCCAGTGGTCAAATGTTGTCAACCCTCTACCGTTTTTCTGCTTCGCTTAATCTTTTTCAAAACCACCTAGATGTCTTCCCTTTCCACTGGACAAGCCTAGAAATTATTTCTTTTTTCCAAAGTCCTTATCGTTTCTGAGATATTTCCAATTTTCTACCTCGAAAATTCTTCGCCCTTTGTTTTCCTGTAATGACGACTTTCTCTTTCGTGTGAGAGGATGGAGTGCATGCTGTTCTTTGGCCTTTTGTTTTGTGAGCTTTGATGCGTACTGAAGCTTTTGAATCGAACAAAACGTGTTGTGCTCAGCGACCCCCTGACCATTACGGCGTCTGGATGATGTTATGTTTCTGTAAAGATCGATCGTGTGTTGTTTTTGCGTTGCCAAGCCTTTTCGAAACAATCAGACCCTGTTACGTTTTGCAATAACCCGATGGCACCCTTTGTTACCGTGACCTTTGGTTGACAAGGAAAGTGTGCATTCATTTTTGATTTTCGATTTTTTGGGATGGGCAGGCAAGCCAAATGGATTTTTTTCGTTGGATGGCTGTTTTATTTTTGCTGCCGTTTTACTCGAGATTTCTAACTAAAAGCTTTTGGATTTAACTGGTAAGTGGCTAAGTTGTTTCTGTTTGCCTTTACTAAATTTCTTTGTACCTTCTTATCTTGATTTCAATATATTCATGTCAACTGATTTTTACGCGTTCTAAATTTCTAAATAATTCTTTACTTTAGAAATCCCCACTCTACTGAATCGAATACTAAAACAATGAATTATCAAATTCTGCTTTTATAATTTCAGGTCTGGATACAACGATCTAAATAAGGAATTTCAGAAACAGCAGTTTCGTGATTTCACTCGACTGAAAGCCTTCACAGCACGTGGTGCAGCTGTCTAAAAGCTATTTTGCCCTCCTTTGCCATCAACTGGAATTTCACTTGAATGTTACTCTTCAGAACTGTTACGAGCAGAACTCTACTGGTAAGTGGCTAAGTTGTTTCTATTTGCCTTTACTAAACTTCCTTGTATCCTTCTTATCCTGTTTTCAAGATATTCTGATGAGCTGGTTTATAGAAATTTTTGCGCGCTCTAAATTTCTAAATAATTCTTTGCTTTACAAATCTCCACTATATCAAA
>RQOL01000575.1:0-22164 GCA_013076295.1 Sanderia malayensis
TATAAAGTAAACAATCCACCCATAAACTACTAATGTTGTATTGTTTCTTTGCGTGATGATAGATAATTTGCTTCTCTATCCAAAGGAGTATCACAGCAAACCTTCCCAAGTTTCCATTTCCATTAGAAAAACTTTCATTGAATAGTGTTTTCAAGGTATCATTGATCCTGTCTTTCCATTCATCTTCATTCACCGGAGATTCTTCAATCAGCAACCCATCTTCAGCATCCTTTGCTTGTGGTAGATTTCCAAGATGAACGCTTATTCGAGCAAATCCCATAAACTTGTGTAAATTCTTGTATACTTTCCCAAGATATATGCGCCGAACTTGAACCTTTGTATTAATGCCCATTACATCTCTAAAATGTTCCTTCAAATAGACTAAGAGCAAATCTTTTTTTGTTCTTTGCAGAAATGACCTAAAGTCATTAATTATAATGTGTGCTAATGTTAACAACATCTTTGCTACTGAGATAACAAGTGGAATCCATCGTTTTTATAGATTACTCGAAATCCCTTCGAACGTCGATGAAGACGCGATTTGATTGGTTAATAATTACATCATCATTTAAATGTTCTCGAATGTTCTTTCGAAATTTCCAGTCATTATTGAAAGGTGGTGTTACCATTCGAAATTCGAATGGTAATGAGATATGTTAATAAATACTGTAGTGCTCTATTCAACCAATGAGATGAGTTGGCGGGAGTTAGTAAAAATTTGGTTGACGTGATTTGGTTAAAATTAAGAGTCGAAAAATTGTTTGTTACGCCCTGTTCAGGTAAACCAGCCAATGAGATGAATTGGCGGGAGCTATTAAAAATTGGTTGACGTGATTTGATTAATATCAAGAGTTGAACATCTTTTTTTTTTGCCACTCTACAGCAGAGATTCTCGAAGTAAGTTGTGTTCATATTCTACTGAACATTTCAAGATTTCTACTAATGTTTGTAAGGTTTATCGACCTAAGCATAAACAATTGATGGACTCTTTGCTTTCATTTCAGTTGAATCACTTTATGGATTATAAATTGTTTTATTTAACAAGTGAGTTTTCCTTCTACTTTGTAACCCCGCCATTTTTACAATTTCTCAGTAAGTTGCTTTTATCTACAATAAATTTTATTTAATTAATTAAATTTTGTTGCTTCATTCTAGAAATATCAAGAAATCGCAAACCAAATACCGAGTGAGTACCCTTCGTTTTAAAGGATGTCTTCGTTTCCTAAAACTCATTTGCTCTGAATTCCTCCTCGGCATTACTCAAACTAAATTTATTCTCTTAGATATGTCATTATCACCATCTTCAGGGGAAGATAACGTCTTCGATTTTATTCAAAGGCGTCGAAGAAGTAAGTTAAGCGATAATTTTAATATCAAGATATGAACTGACCTTTTATAGTTTCTAATTAAATTGCCTTCTTTCCTACAGTAAGACCTACTACACCACCTAGGGGTGGTGCGATTTTTGGCGTTGGGGATGAGGAGGGGAGGATGCTGTGGCACTCCACGCACCTAGTGAGTAATTCATAATTTTTTAATAAATACACACGTTTAGTAGCTTGATAATAAATTTCATTGTACTCTAATCACATGAAATTAATTTTAAAACCTTTCCTCATAGTCCAAAGAAGAATTGTATACAGGAGGCGGCGTAGGATGCTGCTCAGCCCCACCTTCTCCCCGCCTCGTAAGTTCATCTTTATTATTGATATAAATTGATTGGAATTTTTCCCATATCTCGTTTTTAATAAAATTACCTTCTTTCATAGACCCTAGAACACCATCACCCCCGCTGATTTCGTCATCCAACCCAATTATGACGGTCAGATGTAAGTGTTTTTGATATTTTATCATAATTCATAGTACTTACTCCTATTGGAATTCTTTTCTAGTTCTCATTTTTTAATAAAATTACTTTTCCTTCATAGATCCTAGAACACCATCAACCTCCCCACCTCGTAAGTTCATTTTTATTATTGATATAAATTGATTGGAATTTTTCCCAGATCTCGTTTTTTAATAAAATTACCTTCTTTCATAGATCCTAGAACACCACCATCATCCGCGCTGATTTCGGCACCGAGCACAATCATGACGATCAGATGTAAGTGTTTTTGATATTTTATCATAATTCATAGTACTTACTCCTAAGTTGAGTGTTTCTAAATCAACTAAAATTTATTTTTAGCATCCCAAAGTCAGGGACCCAGACAGAGTGTAAGTGACTTTACTCTATCTTTGGCATTCATCACTTTCATAAATAGTTATATGAATTAATGAACACTCTCCTTTCTTTTTAGCAATGGAGCAGACACAGCGTTTATTTCCGGGGGAGCTGACCCCATGCACTGTGGGCATGGGGAGACTCCCGATCCCGAAATGAGAAGATGCCCCTCTTGTGGGGTATCTTCCATACACCATGTATTTTTCGCTGGTTAGAGACAGTAATGAGGCCAACTTGTCCCAACTGTAGGGCGGAGTTGGATTTGGATGACTTTGGGGTCGTTCAGGTGGTGACTCCAATTACCACAGAGGGGTCTTGGGAGGGAAGTTATCTTCTCCCCTGAGATATTCATTGCCAACGCTCCTTCCGGGGAGTTGGAGGGCCTCTCACCAGAGCGCCGTTGGGCCCTTTGGCGGGAGGTCATTCGACTCGCCCATGTTGAGATTATTGATCCTTAGGGGTGTATAATCTCAACATAGAGGGAGTGTGGGCGATGAATCACCCCGTCATAAAAACATTTTTATTGAATGTGATAATTTGAAAAGAATTTACTGAAGTGGTAATTGAAGCCTCCCATCTCAATGTCTCTAAAGTCTTCTATCTTCAACTCCATTCTATAGTTAGTATAATTACTTTTTAAAATCTTTCTGGTCTTTCTCCCTATCTCAATTATCTTATTATCTTGCATTTGAATTGATTACTTTTTAAAACAAAAAAAAAAAAAAATCTTTCTGGCCTCATTGTTGGCTCTAGCCTAAATGTTTAAATATTACTTTAATTATTGTTGTATATATTTATTTAATTGAATGATAAATGTTGTATATATTTATTTAATTGAATGATAAATGTTGTATATATTTTAATTGTTGAAAATTGAATGATAAATGTTGTCTATATTTTAATTGTTTAAAATTGAATGATAAATGTTGTCTATATTTATTTAATTGAACGATAAATGTTGCCTATATTTTAATTGTTGAAAGTTGGCTATATTTTAATTGCATCTATTTCAAAATTTGTTAAATAAAACAATTTATAATCCATAAAGTGATTCAACCGAAAAATAGTCTATCAATCTATAACGACGTCACCTGATGCTGGAGTAGTTAATTATTTTACTGATCATGCTCTTTTCAATTCTCGAAGACTCTCGCGCATGCGTGATCTTAACACTAAAATAAAATAAAAATTCTACTGCGCATGCGTGCGCTCGGACACGCACTTCATCTCCTACTGCCGCTGTTGCAGCTCTCCTTGATGGTCAGGGTCTCGTCCCGTTAGTACAGCCAGCACCTCAAGTCTCCCAGACGACAGCCTGACGCAATAAGGACAAGGCTGGAGCTAAAAAAGTTTGCAAAGTCTACAGTTGCAGTGTTTGCCATGCTCCAGCCTCCCAAGCAGACCATGGCCACTATTATGGCCAATGGTACTGTCCACTGCGTCCGGGAGCACCAACTAAAGAACAATGGCTTCGTCAAGCCACTCTTCAGCGGAAAGAAAAAAAGAGACGAAAACAATTGTAAATATTTTTATATTATTATTTTTAAGCATAGTTTTCTGTAGTTGGTTTTGGTTTCTTCGGGTTATACTTTTAACCAGTATAGGGTAATTTAGTGTTTCTTAGTATAGCATAGTTTTCTCTAGTTCGGTTCGTTCGGGTTCTGCTTTTAACCTTTTAGTTAAGGTTTCGTCAGGTAATGCAGTGGCACGATACTGTACTGTATTCTTCAATTTTATGTCTCGTGAAGTGAAGACCATGTTTATTGCCTTCAGATTATTTGATTTTATTGGATTTAGAATTTTTGTCTAAATCCAATAATCTGAAAATCAAATAATCTCAATAAGAATATTGCCTAATAATATATCCCTAATAATATTTGTATTTCGTATCAATTAACATATTCGTATTTTAATAGTATGAATTAAGATATTGTTATTTTGAACAGTATCATTTAAAATATTGGTATTTTAAGCAGTATCAATCAAAATATTGGTATTTTAACAGTATGAATCAAGATATTGTTACTTTGAACAGTATCATTTAAAATATTGGTATTTTAAACAGTATCAATTAACATATTGGTATCTTAACAGTATGAATTAAGATATTGTTATTTTGAACAGTATCATTTAAAATATTGGTATTTTAGCAGTATGAATTAAAATATTGTTATCTTTAACAGTATCATTTAAAATATTGGTATTTTAAACAGTATCAATTAAAATATTGGTATTTTAAACACTGCTATAATTTTTATGTTATTATGCTGGCAGGATATTGCCAGCATTTGATTTTGTCTCATCCCCACTTTATATGCAAACTTATCGGTTAAAAGTGTTGGACTAAACAATGAATTGCCATATCTAATTGCTTTACTTAGCTCTTCTATAAAATTCCCTATCTTCCATATCAATCGTCCGTTCTCTGCTTCTGATTCTTCTAATGACAATAGTCTTGTTTCTTACCGACTATCATAGCCGACAATGTTTGATCTAATGCTCTCCGTTCATCCCGCAGTTCATACATCATTTTCCAATCACATTGAACCGACTTCTCTTTCTTTCTTTCTCTATGTCTTCAACTTTCATCGATATACTACTCATCTGTTCCAATAGCTCATTCAACATCTCATTATCTTCTTTAGCAGGTTCTTTCAACTCTTCTACTTCTTTTATGTTCTCGTACACTCTGTTAGGCGGCCTGATTTTTCCAGTGACCGGAGAGCTAGGTTGTTCAACATCTGGCTGCCATACCAAATTTTCTATTTGTCGATTAAGATTTCTTATTTTGTCGTTGCACGTTAAACCTAATAAGTCTGGACATTCAACTTCACGACGGTATTCTAGCTTCTCAATTTGCTCTTCTACACTTCGCAATTTATCTGTTTCATAACCTTTGATGGATTTTATTTTTGCCATCTCACACTCCTTACGCCATTTTAACTTTGCTAACTGCACATCTATATCTCGTATTTTCTTTCGTTCGATATCTGACTCCCTCATTCTTTCTCGTTCTTTTCATCTCTTTTTTATCACTCTCTTTTATTTAACACTTCAAATTTTTGTGCTAGACATTTTTTTACCAAGATGTCTTCCGTTTTAAAACATGACTTTGTTATGTGTTGCAATGCAGCAAAATTATGCCAGCTGAAAACAAATACCCATGTAAACAAAAATATCACTAACCATTTGGTTATTATCAAACTTCCTATACTTGAATTCATTTATTCAATTTCCCATTGATATTTCATTGGTAACGAAGGACATGAAGGACACACTGTTTCATTTAACATATTCAATTTCTTATCAATCTCCAATGCATGTTATGTTCATCAAACAGATAACACTCGATCAATGTCACAGAAATTTATTTCTTCCCATTTTAACCATACAACATCTATCATCATATTACATTCCATCGCTCTCTTCTTTCCCAATATCGCACATTCATGTCACCCCACAATCTCGCTAAAACACAATAACTATAGGCTCCAAACGCAAACGTGAAGAATAAAGTCATCAATGTTATTATGAACAATACACCATAACAATATTTTGTTTCATCCATCAAGTTTTCTACACAACAATCATATTTTGTTCCATTCATGATTTCTCACATTTTAATTTTATTTTAACTCGCTTCTGCTTCCATCATCCAAAACACTTCATTTATTTAATTTTTACTCAAATTTTTCTTTACATCAATTTTCTCTTACACTATCCAAAATCCTTACACATTTAACCCCCACCAATCCCTCCTCTCAAAACCATTCATTTATTTTTTCCTTCACATCAATTTTCTCTTACACTATCCATAATCCTTAAAATTTAATTTCAACCGTATTTAACCTTTGAACCTAAACATTAAAAAAACGGCTGCTCGTTAGCATATATATACTACTGTTGATGTTGAAATGAAATATTCTATTCTATTCTGTAAGTCTTATTTATGCGGTATGGTAATCTTGCTGTCTGCGATTTTCAATCCACCTTTTCTAAAAAAATTTCTTTGTTTGCGCACTTTGGAAATGGCGCGTTCTGATTGGCTGAGACGAAACCTAGGACAACTTTTCACAACCAACAGCATTCTCTAAGAAAATCAGTCCAAACATTGAATAAGCATGAACGGAAAATGGTGAAATATTGCCAGTACGGAACTTGCATGAGTGATTCAAGAAAACCAAATGCACCTAAGATGACTAACCGATACGGAGAAAAGGTCAGATTCGTGCATTTTCCTGGGAAAGTAAGGAAACGGGAACAAGCAAGAAGATGGATCCATGCCTGCAGAAGGCCTAAGTCACAACTTTCATTCGAAAAACTGACACATCAACATTACATTTGTTCACTTCATTTCGTCGGAGAAAATGGGCCCACAGATGATGAATTTCCAGATCCTGTGCCAGCAACTATTTCTCAAGCAGCGAGGAAAGCTTGAGAAATCATTTGAGCGGCTACACAAAAAAAAATGTGAAACGTTTCAAGACAAAGGCCAAGTCGAAGCAGGCAATGTCTCAATAATGGATGTTGATGAGAACGTAGGCCTAATAGATAAATCAGAGAAACCTCCATTGGGAAATAGACCAGAAAAATGAATGTGAAATTCGTCCTTCTCAGAACACTGATTTTATTGAAGATGTCAATGTGAAGAAGATGTTTCGCAATCATTTTATCAGCATTAAACTGATGACCCTATGCATTACAGTGTTGAAGAAACAAAAAAGGATAAATATCATGAAGAAAGTGACATTGCGATGACCATGGACATGGATATCCGAAAGAAAGAAGATGCTGCAGTTGAAGCTCTCATTGCCATTGGGAAGATAGACCAGAAAATGAATGTGAAATTTGTCCTTCTCAGAACACTGATTTTATTGAAGATGTCAATGAGAGAAGATGTTTTCGCAATCATTTTATCAGCATTATACTTGATGACCCTATGCATTACACAGGAATCAAGTCAAACGATTGCTGAGGTATACTTCTCTTTGGTTGAAAGGAAGGCAAGTAGAATGAATATTGGCGTGGACAGAATGTGAGAAGCAAAAGACACAAGATAAAAGTGCTCTCATGCTGGGAGGAATTTTGCTGACCTTGGTACGAAACAGAAGGGACTGATATCAAGATGATAGCAGCATTATTTGGTATTGCCCCATCTAATGCCAGTAATATATATATAACATGGAATATCTTTTGTCAAAAGAGCTGAAATTCTTGAGAAGATTTTCCTCAAAAGAAACAAATGAGAAAAATTTGCCAAAGTCTCTCAGAAAAAAGAATGGTGATCCCAAGGATTTAGTTGCAGGTGTAAGATCCCATTATAGATGCTGTGGAGTTAGGTCAGAATCTCCGAGTGCCCCTGCAGCACAGAAACAGCTCTACAGCCCATACCGCAACACTAACACGTACAAATTGCTCATAGGCTGTGCCCCTAATGGCTATATAAATTATACTTCAAAATTGTGGTCTGGAAATACTACAGATAAAGAACTTGTTGAAAAGTCAGGTTTTCTTGACTGCTTGAAGCCTGGTGACAGTGTTATGGCAGACAAAGGTTTTTGCATTCAAGACCTATTAGCTATAAAGCAATGCTATTTAGTCTGCCCACCAAAATTAAAAAACAAAACTTTGAAACCTAGAGGATCAACCAAAGCACGGAAAGTTTCACATGTAAGAATTCACATAGAAAGAGCCATCAGACGATTAAAAACTTTTCATATTCTTAGTGGAGTACAAAGAATGACACAGAAAAGTTATGCAGATGATGTGATCAATGTTTGTGTTTCAATTGCAAACCTTGGAAACACTTTAGTTAAATAAAATATTATTTTGTTAGATAATTATCTTAAGTCTTGAGAAATATTCAGTCAATTGTGTTGACTTTTCATGGCTATTTGATAATCTATCCCATGCTTTTGTAAATAAATTGGTTGAGCAAGTCTCTTTCCTGCCTCACTGTTGATTCACTGTACCAGTGTCTGTGGTCACCAGTCCATAACTGGTTGATGTCTAAACGAAATAGCTCAAATATTGCAGGACTCAGAAAATGGTACATATTCAAAATTGTGTGCATTCCACAATCTGATCCATTTCTTTGTTGTGGGACAAGCAGGACCTGTTGTTTTACATCTTTCCATTGCAACATGAATTTCCATTCAATAAAGTTGAAAATATTAGTAATTTGAGTGTCACGTGAAATTACACCTCCTGAACAATGACTAAGTGAATCCATTACTATCGCACAGGTTTTTGAAGATACAATGAGATACCAATGGTTGTGTTCACAGATTGGTACAATAAGAATGCCATCAGCAGATAACTCCTTGATGAATGAGGCTGCTTTCTCATAATTTTGTACTGTTGTCAGATTTCCCCAAGTCCGAGTAAGTGACATGTAAAATATTGTGGCTACTATCTGGACATTGGAAGATAGGTGTGCAAACTTTTCACAAATGATTCTTGTGGACATTGTTACTATATTGTCTGTAATCCAGCCTCCGGAATCTAGAGAATCAATGTCTTCTTGAAATATTGGGACATCCCTAATGTTGCATAGCACAGGAGTGACTTGAGATGAGTTACACTCAATCAAATTTTCATGTTCCAAAATTTTGATTGTAGCATCTGGAGATTTATGTTCTTGATATTCATACCTTATGTTAAGTTTTTTACTTTGCTCAGAGAAAATTTGTGGCAGCATCCAATTCAGATAAAATGACCTAACTTTTTGTTTCACATCAAGCCAAAAATGTTCATCAAATGGAATTTCAACCAAAAAGATTGCACCATCATATCCCAGATCTCTATTTGTGGTGTAAACTACAAAATCACACATTTGAATATTTGAAGCAGCCATGGCTCCTTGTATTTGATAGTAGTATTTATGCCTGACATCCATTGTGTAGGTACCATCAGCTTTCAAAATACCCCCAATACTTTTGTCTAAAAAAGCATCTCTTGGATGTCTGTCTTTATTCTTAAAAGAACATTTGTATTCTATTGTAGCTTCACCACAACATTTGCAAGATCTAATGCCATCTGGACTTGCAGCAATAAAACGATTTTCTTTGCATATTACCAACCCAGACAATCTTCCTTCAAAATTTTGATGAGTTCTGGACATGAAATTCATGTATTCATTTCTTGCTTCATGTTCATTTTCTCTTCCGTACAAAATTTGGGAAGGCAAACTTTTATATTTTTCAAGTGAGTCACCCTTTAGAAGTCTTGTGGCAAGCTTTTCACCTGTTTCATTGTTGTTTTTTTCAATTTTATTCTGTCGTGCATAAACATCCTTTAAATGAGTTGAAGTTACAAAACCTCTTCTTTGTATTTTCCAATTTTCACCTTGACCCCTTGTCTCTAACTCTACCTTTTTGATCTGATCGCCATCAAAAGCCAACTGCCTCTCGAAATTATCTTGTTCCTTTCCTCCCTCTTTCAAGAATTTTTCAACATTTTCAATAAGTATTGGTTTTAGTGGCTTTGACTGTTTTTCCATATCATCTAAATCGATTTCAATTTCTGAATCAGTGTCATCTTCACTGTCAATAAACATTGCTGCGACAGACCCAAATTCTTTCAACTTTCTCTTCACAGTTTTCAGTTCATCATGTGATAATTCCACTTGATCTTCAGTGACACGAGGGTCAAAATCAATTTTATCCTTGAAGGGGCCTCTCGTTTTTTTGACCAGTGGGGATTGCAATTTAGTTTTTTTTTCACGTTTTTTAAATGCATGCCTCTTCATTCCACTGCTACTTTTTACAACAAGGACATCATGAACAGGAGCTGCCCCAGTGCTTTTTAACTCCTTTTTTTCAAGTAGCATAACTTGTCAGTTGGTCCTGAAGAAGGATGGAGGCAATCATGCAACGAATACATGGCAGCAGCAATGTGTTTACATGCCCCATCCTGACCCCCAGGACACTGACAATATGCCGAAAACACACACCCAGCAGTTGGTTCCCATGAAAAAGCACTTCCATTTTCAACTTGCGTTCTCTCTCCGTCAACAATAAACCAAAGTTTATAAAAAAAGTCACTTTGCCTGGTTTCCTTTGACATCTTCGGTTTCACCTTCCCAAGAAATATGAAGTGGCCACACGTTTCTTTTAAAATTAATTCTTCGACATAACCGTCCATGAACAAGCCATATTCCTCAAAAGCTTTGTAGGACGCCACATTCTGTCTGTTATACTTGCTTGACTTGAAGATCAAAAAGTTAAAAATATCCTCTATCCCGAACGGTGGCATGTTGTCTATTCTTGTGGAAAACTCGTTTATTGGGATAGAGAAAGGGTCGGGTAGTTTCTTACCTTTTATTGTAAGTCTTTCCGACAAATCTAAGCTGTCTTCGTGAAACTCCACATTGCTTTCAAGGCCTAATCGTATCGCTGCCTTGGCAAGCACAACAAGTTCGGCTTTTCTTTTATTGGAGACAGTGATTCCTTTCGACATAAGCACATTCCGTAAATCATAAACACTCATTCTTTCGATTTCTTCATCTCCTGTGCGATCAAGACCAAAATCATTCATTTCGGACAGTATTTCTCAAGTCACTCAAAAGGCCAGTTCTCTTCATCAACAAGGACAGGAAAAGTTGTCCTAGGTTTCGTCTCAGCCAATCAGAACGCGCCATTCTCAAAAGAGCGTAAACAAAGAATTTTTTTTAGAAAAGGTGGATTCTAGAGGATGCCAACAAGACCCATACAACCACGACTACACCGAGAACACCAAATTTCGCTACTGGTTTTCAATTAAGCATAGTGAGTACTGAGAAGAAACCAGAGCTTTGCTTAAGCAGCACAAATGAGAAGATTAAATGAATATTTGACTGTCAAAATGTGATGGCTTTCTGTGAACATGACAACTTGGAAAACACACCCTTTGCCTATCATGAAGATTACTTGCTGATTTGGCAAAAAACTGGGGTCTCCATAAAAAAACTGTTTCTGATAAAGGACTTTATTGCACGAAGCTTGACAGCAAAGTAGAATTTGAGCTCCAGCTTTGTAACAGCTTCCTGTTCTCAGATAAAAATAGTGCATACTGACAAAAAAGCAGTGCTCTCACTAACAAAAGCCTAGCGGAACAGTGGCTCAGCTTAAGTGACAAAGTTTTATGAAAAAAATTTATTAATGGACAACTTGGCAAGTCTTCATAACCCAAGTTGCAGATACTGCAAAGCTACTGGATTTCAATTAAGTATAGTGAGTACTGACAAGAAACCAGAGCTTTGCTAAAGCAGCACAAATGAGAAGTTTAAAGGAAAATTATGTAATGGCTTTCTGTGAACATGACAAGTTGGAAAACACACGTTTTGCCTATCATGAAGATTACTTGCTGATTCGGCAAAAAACTGGGGTCTCCATAAACAAACCCTGTTTCTGATAAAGGACTTTATAAAACGAAGCTTGATGGCAATTTAGGATCTGAGCTCCAAACTTTGTCACAGTTTCTTGTTCTCAGATAAGTTTAGTGCGTACTAACAAAAAGCAGTGCTCTCACTGACAAAAGCCTAGCGGAACAGTGGCTAAGCTTAAGAGACTTTAAATTTTAGAAAAAAATTTGTTAATGGACAACTTGGGAAGTTTTCATATCCCAAGCTGCAAAAATCTGAATGGCTTTCTGTGAACATGACAACTTGGAAAACACACGCTTTGCCTATCATGCAGATTACTGGCTGATTTGGCAAAAAACTGGGGTCTCCATAAAAAAAACTCTGTTTCTTGTTCTCAGATAAGTTTAGTGCGTACTGACAAAAAAGCAGTACTCTCACTAACAAAAGCCTAGCGGAATGGCGGCTCAGCTTAAGAGACTTTAAATTTAATGAAAAAAATTTATTAATGGACAACTTGGGAAGTCTTCATAACCCAAGCTGCAGAAACTGGAAAGCTACCAGTTTTCAATCAAGCATAGTGAGTACTGACAAGAAACCAGAGCTTTGCTAAAGCAGCACAAATGAAATGATTAAATGAAAATTTGACTGTCCAAATTTAATGGCTTTCTGTGAACATGACCAGTTGAAAAACACACGTTTTGCCTATCATGAAGATTACTTGCTGATTTGGCAAAAAACTGGGGTCTCAATAAAAAGACTCTGTTTCTGTTAGAGGACTTTATTACAGGAAGCTTGACAGCAAATTAGAATTTCAGCTCCAGCTTTGTAACAGTTTCCTGTTCTCAGATAAAAATAGTGCGTACTGGCAAAAAAGCCGTGCTCTCACTAACAAAGGCCTAGCGGAAGAGTGGCTCAGCTTAAGAGACATTAAATTTTATGAAAAAAATTTATTAATGGACAACTTGGGAAGTCTTCATAACCCAAGCTGCAGATACTGCAAAGCTACTGGTTTTCAATTAAGCATAGTGAGTACTGACAAGAAACCAGAGCTTTGCTAAAGCAGCACAAAGGAAAAGATTAAAGGAAAATTATGTAATGGCTTTCTGGGAACATGACAAGTTGGAAAGCACACCTTTTGCCTATCATGAAGATTACTTGCTGATTTGGCAAAAAACTGGGGTCTCAATAAAAAGACTCTGTTTCTGTTAGAGGACTTTATTACAGGAAGCTTGACAGCAAATTAGAATTTCAGCTCCAGCTTTGTAACAGTTTCCTGTTCTCAGATAAAAATAGTGCGTACTGGCAAAAAAGCCGTGCTCTCACTAACAAAGGCCTAGCGGAAGAGTGGCTCAGCTTAAGAGACTTTAAATTTTATGAAAAAAATTTATTAATGGTTAACTTGGGATGTCTTCATAACCCAAGCTGCAGATACTGCAAAGCTACTGGTTTTCAATCAAGCATAGTGAGTACTGACAAGAAACCAGAGCTTTCCTAAAGCAGCACAAATGAAAAGATTAAATGAAAATTTGACTGTCCAAATTTAATGGCTTTCTGTGAACATGACCAGTTGAAAAACACACGTTTTCCCTATCATGCAGATTACTGGCTGATTTGGCAAAAAACTGGGGTCTCCATAAAAAAAACTCTGTTTCTTGTTCTCAGATAAGTTTAGTGCGTACTGACAAAAAAGCAGTACTCTCACTAACAAAAGCCTAGCGGAATGGCGGCTCAGCTTAAGAGACTTTAAATTTAATGAAAAAAATTTATTAATGGACAACTTGAGAAGTCTTCATAACCCAAGCTGCAGAAACTGGAAAGCTACCAGTTTTCAATCAAGCATAGTGAGTACTGACAAGAAACCAGAGCTTTCCTAAAGCAGCACAAATGAAAAGATTAAATGAAAATTTGACTGTCCAAATTAATGGCTTTCTGTGAACATGACCAGTTGAAAAACACACGTTTTGCCTATCATGCAGATTACTTGCTGATTTGGCAAAAAACTGGGGTCTCCATAAAAAAAACTCTGTTTCTGATAAAGGACTTTATAAAACGAAGCTTGATGGCAAATTATGATCTGAGCTCCAAACTTTTTAACAGTTTCTTGTTCTCAGATAAGTTTAGTGCGTACTGACAAAAAAGCAGTGCTCTCACTAACAAAAGCCTAGCAGAACAGTGGCTCAGCTTAAGAGACTTTGAATTTAATAAAAAAAATTATTAATGGACAGCTTGGTAAGTCTTCATAACCCAAGCTGCGGAAACTGGAAAGCTACCGGTTTTCAATCAAGCATAGTAGTACTGACAAGAAACCAGAGCTTTGCTAAAGCAGCACAAATGAAAAGATTAAATGAAAATTTGACTGTCCAAATTTAATGGCTTTCTGTGAACATGACCAGTTGAAAAACACACGTTTTCCCTATCATGCAGATTACTGGCTGATTTGGCAAAAAACTGGGGTCTCCATAAAAAAAACTCTGTTTCTGATAAAGGACTTTATAAAACAAAGCTTGATGGCAAATTATGATCTGAGCTCCAAACGTTTTAACAGTTTCTTGTTCTCAGATAAGTTTAGTGCGTACTGACAAAAAAGCAGTGCTCTCACTAACAAAAGCCTAGCAGAACAGTGGCTCAGCTTAAGAGACTTTGAATTTAATAAAAAAAATTTATTAATGGACAGCTTGGGAAGTCTTCATAACCCAAGCTGCAGAAACTGGAAAGCTACCGGTTTTCAATCAAGCATAGTGAGTACTAACAAGAAACCAGAGCTTCGCTAAAGCAGCACAAATGAAAACATTAAATGAAAATTTGACTGTCCAAATTTAATGACTTTGTGTGAACATGACCAGTTGAAAAACACACGTTTTGCCTATCATGAAGATTACTTGCTGATTTGGCAAAAAACTGGGGTCTCCATAAAAAAACTCTGTTTCTGATAAAGAACTTTATAAAACAAAACTTGATGGCAATTTAGGATCTGAGCTCCAAACTTTGTAACAGTTTCCTGTTCTCAGATAAGTTTAGTGCGTACTGATAAAAAAGCAGTGCTCTCACTAACAAAAGCGTAGTGGAATAGTGGCTCAGCTTAAGAGACTTTAAGTTTAATGAAAAAAATTTATTAATGGACAACTTGGGAAGTCTTCATGACCCAAGCTGCAGAAACTGGAAAGCTACCGGTTTTCAATCAAGCATAGTGAGTACCGACAAGAAACCAGAGCTTTGCTAAAGCAGCACAAATTAAAAGATTAAATCAAAATTCGTCTGTCCAAATTTAATGGCTTTCCGTAAACATGACAAGTTGGAAAACACACGTTTGGCCATCATGAAGATTGCTTGCCGACTTGGCAAAAACTGGGGTCTCCATAAAGAAACTTTGTTTCTGATAAAGGACTTGATAAAACGAAGCTTGACAGCAAATTAGAATTTCAGCTCCAGCTTTGTAACAGTTTCCTGTTCTCATATAAAAATAGTGCGTACTGACAAAAAAGCAGTGCTCTCACTAACAAAAGCCTAGCGGAACAGTGGCTCAGCTTAAGAGACATTAAATTTTATGAAAAAAATTTATTAATGGACAACTTGGGAAGTCTTCATAACCCAAGCTGCAGATACTGCAAAGCTACTGGTTTTCAATTAAGCATAGTGAGTACTGACAAGAAACCAGAGCTTTGCTAAAGCAGCACAAAGGAAAAGATTAAAGGAAAATTATGTAATGGCTTTCTGGGAACATGACAAGTTGGAAAGCACACCTTTTGCCTATCATGAAGATTACTTGCTGATTTGGCAAAAACTGGGGTCTCAATAAAAAGACTCTGTTTCTGTTAGAGGACTTTATTACAGGAAGCTTGACAGCAAATTAGAATTTCAGCTCCAGCTTTGTAACAGTTTCCTGTTCTCAGATAAAAATAGTGCGTACTGGCAAAAAAGCCGTGCTCTCACTAACAAAGGCCTAGCGGAAGAGTGGCTCAGCTTAAGAGACTTTAAATTTTATGAAAAAAATTTATTAATGGTTAACTTGGGATGTCTTCATAACCCAAGCTGCAGATACTGCAAAGCTACTGGTTTTCAATCAAGCATAGTGAGTACTGACAAGAAACCAGAGCTTTCCTAAAGCAGCACAAATGAAAAGATTAAATGAAAATTTGACTGTCCAAATTTAATGGCTTTCTGTGAACATGACCAGTTGAAAAACACACGTTTTCCCTATCATGCAGATTACTGGCTGATTTGGCAAAAAGCTGGGGTCTCCATAAAAAAAACTCTGTTTCTTGTTCTCAGATAAGTTTAGTGCGTACTGACAAAAAAGCAGTACTCTCACTAACAAAAGCCTAGCGGAATGGCGGCTCAGCTTAAGAGACTTTAAATTTAATGAAAAAAATTTATTAATGGACAACTTGGGAAGTCTTCATAACCCAAGCTGCAGAAACTGGAAAGCTACCAGTTTTCAATCAAGCATAGTGAGTACTGACAAGAAACCAGAGCTTTGCTAAAGCAGCACAAATGAAATGATTAAATGAAAATTTGACTGTCCAAATTTAATGGCTTTCTGTGAACATGACCAGTTGAAAAACACACGTTTTGCCTATCATGAAGATTACTTGCTGATTTGGCAAAAAACTGGGGTCTCAATAAAAAGACTCTGTTTCTGTTAGAGGGCTTTATTACAGGAAGCTTGACAGCAAATTAGAATTTCAGCTCCAGCTTTGTAACAGTTTCCTGTTCTCAGATAAAAATAGTGCGTACTGGCAAAAAAGCGTGCTCTCACTAACAAAGGCCTAGCGGAAGAGTGGCTCAGCTTAAGAGACATTAAATTTTATGAAAAAAATTTATTAATGGACAACTTGGGAAGTCTTCATAACCCAAGCTGCAGATACTGCAAAGCTACTGGTTTTCAATAAGCATAGTGAGTACTGACAAGAAACCAGAGCTTTGCTAAAGCAGCACAAAGGAAAAGATTAAAGGAAAATTATGTAATGGCTTTCTGGAACATGACAAGTTGGAAAGCACACTTTTGCCTATCATGAAGATTACTTGCTGATTTGGCAAAAAACTGGGGTCTCAATAAAAAGACTCTGTTTCTGTTAGAGGACTTTATTACAGGAAGCTTGACAGCAAATTAGAATTTCAGCTCCAGCTTTGTAACAGTTTCCTGTTCTCAGATAAAAATAGTGCGTACTGGCAAAAAAGCCGTGCTCTCACTAACAAAGGCCTAGCGGAAGAGTGGCTCAGCTTAAGAGACATTAAATTTTATGAAAAAAATTTATTAATGGACAACTTGGGAAGTCTTCATAACCCAAGCTGCAGATACTGCAAAGCTACTGGTTTTCAATTAAGCATAGTGAGTACTGACAAGAAACCAGAGCTTTGCTAAAGCAGCACAAAGGAAAAGATTAAAGGAAAATTATGTAATGGCTTTCTGGGAACATGACAAGTTGGAAAGCACACCTTTTGCCTATCATGAAGATTACTTGCTGATTTGGCAAAAAACTGGGGTCTCAATAAAAAGACTCTGTTTCTGTTAGAGGACTTTATTACAGGAAGCTTGACAGCAAATTAGAATTTCAGCTCCAGCTTTGTAACAGTTTCCTGTTCTCAGATAAAAATAGTGTGTACTGGCAAAAAAGCCGTGCTCTCACTAACAAAGGCCTAGCGGAAGAGTGGCTCAGCTTAAGAGACTTTAAATTTTATGAAAAAAATTTATTAATGGTTAACTTGGGATGTCTTCATAACCCAAGCTGCAGATACTGCAAAGCTACTGGTTTTCAATCAAGCATAGTGAGTACTGACAAGAAACCAGAGCTTTCCTAAAGCAGCACAAATGAAAAGATTAAATGAAAATTTGACTGTCCAAATTTAATGGCTTTCTGTGAACATGACCAGTTGAAAAACACACGTTTTCCCTATCATGCAGATTACTGGCTGATTTGGCAAAAAACTGGGGTCTCCATAAAAAAAACTCTGTTTCTTGTTCTCAGATAAGTTTAGTGCGTACTGACAAAAAAGCAGTACTCTCACTAACAAAAGCCTAGCGGAATGGCGGCTCAGCTTAAGAGACTTTAAATTTAATGAAAAAAATTTATTAATGGACAACTTGGGAAGTCTTCATAACCCAAGCTGCAGAAACTGGAAAGCTACCAGTTTTCAATCAAGCATAGTGAGTACTGACAAGAAACCAGAGCTTTCCTAAAGCAGCACAAATGAAAAGATTAAATGAAAATTTGACTGTCCAAATTAATGGCTTTCTGTGAACATGACCAGTTGAAAAACACACGTTTTGCCTATCATGCAGATTACTTGCTGATTTGGCAAAAAACTGGGGTCTCCATAAAAAAAACTCTGTTTCTGATAAAGGACTTTATAAAACGAAGCTTGATGGCAAATTATGATCTGAGCTCCAAACTTTTTAACAGTTTCTTGTTCTCAGATAAGTTTAGTGCGTACTGACAAAAAAGCAGTGCTCTCACTAACAAAAGCCTAGCAGAACAGTGGCTCAGCTTAAGAGACTTTGAATTTAATAAAAAAAATTATTAATGGACAGCTTGGTAAGTCTTCATAACCCAAGCTGCGGAAACTGGAAAGCTACCGGTTTTCAATCAAGCATAGTAGGTACTGACAAGAAACCAGAGCTTTGCTAAAGCAGCACAAATGAAAAGATTAAATGAAAATTTGACTGTCCAAATTTAATGGCTTTCTGTGAACATGACCAGTTGAAAAACACACGTTTTCCCTATCATGCAGATTACTGGCTGATTTGGCAAAAAACTGGGGTCTCCATAAAAAAAACCTGTTTCTGATAAAGGACTTTATAAAACAAAGCTTGATGGCAAATTATGATTGAGCTCCAAACGTTTTAACAGTTTCTTGTTCTCAGATAAGTTTAGTGCGTACTGACAAAAAAGCAGTGCTCTCACTAACAAAAGCCTAGCAGAACAGTGGCTCAGCTTAAGAGACTTTGAATTTAAAAAAAAATTTATTAATGGACACTTGGGAAGTCTTCATAACCCAAGCTGCAGAAACTGGAAAGCTACCAGTTTTCAATCAAGCATAGTGAGTACTGACAAGAAACCAGAGCTTTCCTAAAGCAGCACAAATGAAAAGATTAAATGAAAATTTGACTGTCCAAATTAATGGCTTTCTGTGAACATGACCAGTTGAAAAACACACGTTTTGCCTATCATGCAGATTACTTGCTGATTTGGCAAAAAACTGGGGTCTCCATAAAAAAAACTCTGTTTCTGATAAAGGACTTTATAAAACGAAGCTTGATGGCAAATTATGATCTGAGCTCCAAACTTTTAACAGTTTCTTGTTCTCAGATAAGTTTAGTGCGTACTGACAAAAAAGCAGTGCTCTCACTAACAAAAGCCTAGCAGAACAGTGGCTCAGCTTAAGAGACTTTGAATTTAATAAAAAAAAATTATTAATGGACAGCTTGGGAAGTCTTCATAACCCAAGCTGCGGAAACTGGAAAGCTACCGGTTTTCAATCAAGCATAGTGGTACTGACAAGAAACCAGAGCTTTGCTAAAGCAGCACAAATGAAAAGATTAAATGAAAATTTGACTGTCCAAATTTAATGGCTTTCTGTGAACATGACCAGTTGAAAAACACACGTTTTCCCTATCATGCAGATTACTGGCTGATTTGGCAAAAAACTGGGGTCTCCAAAAAAACTCTGTTTCTGATAAAGGACTTTATAAAACAAAGCTTGATGGCAAATTATGATCTGAGCTCCAAACGTTTTAACAGTTTCTTGTTCTCAGATAAGTTTAGTGCGTACTGACAAAAAAGCAGTGCTCTCACTAACAAAAGCCTAGCAGAACAGTGGCTCAGCTTAAGAGACTTTGAATTTAATAAAAAAAATTTATTAATGGACAGCTTGGGAAGTCTTCATAACCCAAGCTGCAGAAACTGGAAAGCTACCGGTTTTCAATCAAGCATAGTGAGTACTAACAAGAAACCAGAGCTTCGCTAAAGCAGCACAAATGAAAACATTAAATGAAAATTTGACTGTCCAAATTTAATGACTTTGTGTGAACATGACCAGTTGAAAAACACACGTTTTGCCTATCATGAAGATTACTTGCTGATTTGGCAAAAAACTGGGGTCTCCATAAAAAAACTCTGTTTCTGATAAAGAACTTTATAAAACAAAACTTGATGGCAATTTAGGATCTGAGCTCCAAACTTTGTAACAGTTTCCTGTTCTCAGATAAGTTTAGTGCGTACTGATAAAAAAGCAGTGCTCTCACTAACAAAAGCGTAGTGGAATAGTGGCTCAGCTTAAGAGACTTTAAGTTTAATGAAAAAAATTTATTAATGGACAACTTGGGAAGTCTTCATGACCCAAGCTGCAGAAACTGGAAAGCTACCGGTTTTCAATCAAGCATAGTGAGTACGACAAGAAACCAGAGCTTTGCTAAAGCAGCACAAATTAAAAGATTAAATCAAAATTCGACTGTCCAAATTTAATGGCTTTCCGTAAACATGACAAGTTGGAAAACACACGTTTGGCCATCATGAAGATTACTTGCCGACTTGGCAAAAACTGGGGTCTCCATAAAGAAACTTTGTTTCTGATAAAGGACTTGATAAAACGAAGCTTGACAGCAAATTAGAATTTCAGCTCCAGCTTTGTAACAGTTTCCTGTTCTCATATAAAAATAGTGCGTACTGACAAAAAAGCAGTGCTCTCACTAACAAAAGCCTAGCGGAACAGTGGCTCAGCTTAAGAGACATTAAATTTTATGAAAAAAATTTATTAATGGACAACTTGGGAAGTCTTCATAACCCAAGCTGCAGATACTGCAAAGCTACTGGTTTTCAATTAAGCATAGTGAGTACTGACAAGAAACCAGAGCTTTGCTAAAGCAGCACAAAGGAAAAGATTAAAGGAAAATTATGTAATGGCTTTCTGGGAACATGACAAGTTGGAAAGCACACCTTTTGCCTATCATGAAGATTACTTGCTGATTTGGCAAAAAACTGGGGTCTCAATAAAAAGACTCTGTTTCTGTTAGAGGACTTTATTACAGGAAGCTTGACAGCAAATTAGAATTTCAGCTCCAGCTTTGTAACAGTTTCCTGTTCTCAGATAAAAATAGTGCGTACTGGCAAAAAAGCCGTGCTCTCACTAACAAAGGCCTAGCGGAAGAGTGGCTCAGCTTAAGAGACTTTAAATTTTATGAAAAAAATTTATTAATGGTTAACTTGGGATGTCTTCATAACCCAAGCTGCAGATACTGCAAAGCTACTGGTTTTCAATCAAGCATAGTGAGTACTGACAAGAAACCAGAGCTTTCCTAAAGCAGCACAAATGAAAAGATTAAATGAAAATTTGACTGTCCAAATTTAATGGCTTTCTGTGAACATGACCAGTTGAAAAACACACGTTTTCCCTATCATGCAGATTACTGGCTGATTTGGCAAAAACTGGGGTCTCCATAAAAAAAACTCTGTTTCTTGTTCTCAGATAAGTTTAGTGCGTACTGACAAAAAAGCAGTACTCTCACTAACAAAAGCCTAGCGGAATGGCGGCTCAGCTTAAGAGACTTTAAATTTAATGAAAAAAATTTATTAATGGACAACTTGGGAAGTCTTCATAACCCAAGCTGCAGAAACTGGAAAGCTACCAGTTTTCAATCAAGCATAGTGAGTACTGACAAGAAACCAGAGCTTTCCTAAAGCAGCACAAATGAAAAGATTAAATGAAAATTTGACTGTCCAAATTAATGGCTTTCTGTGAACATGACCAGTTGAAAAACACACGTTTTGCCTATCATGCAGATTACTTGCTGATTTGGCAAAAAACTGGGGTCTCCATAAAAAAACTCTGTTTCTGATAAAGGACTTTATAAAACGAAGCTTGATGGCAAATTAATCTGAGCTCCAAACTTTTAACAGTTTCTTGTTCTCAGATAAGTTTAGTGCGTACTGACAAAAAAGCAGTGCTCTCACTAACAAAAGCCTAGCAGAACAGTGGCTCAGCTTAAGAGACTTTGAATTTAATAAAAAAAATTATTAATGGACAGCTTGGTAAGTCTTCATAACCCAAGCTGCGGAAACTGGAAAGCTACCGGTTTTCAATCAAGCATAGTAGGTACTGACAAGAAACCAGAGCTTTGCTAAAGCAGCACAAATGAAATGATTAAATGAAAATTTGACTGTCCAAATTTAATGGCTTTCTGTGAACATGACCAGTTGAAAAACACACGTTTTGCCTATCATGAAGATTACTTGCTGATTTGGCAAAAAACTGGGGTCTCAATAAAAAGACTCTGTTTCTGTTAGAGGACTTTATTACAGGAAGCTTGACAGCAAATTAGAATTTCAGGTCCAGCTTTGTAACAGTTTCCTGTTCTCAGATAAAAATAGTGCGTACTGGCAAAAAAGCCGTGCTCTCACTAACAAAGGCCTAGCGGAAGAGTGGCTCAGCTTAAGAGACTTTAAATTTTATGAAAAAAATTTATTAATGGTTAACTTGGGATGTCTTCATAACCCAAGCTGCAGATACTGCAAAGCTACTGGTTTTCAATCAAGCATAGTGAGTACTGACAAGAAACCAGAGCTTTCCTAAAGCAGCACAATGAAAAGATTGAATGAAAATT
>RQOL01000576.1:0-21897 GCA_013076295.1 Sanderia malayensis
TGTACAGACGACGAGGTATGTCAAATTAATTGCATTTCGTACTTATGATTTACACTTTCCGTGAAATGTACACAAATGTAACCATGGCACTTTCTTGCAGGCCAAACAACTGCTCAACTCAGGCAACACAGACTGAACGACTCTTGGGTTGTGCCACACAACGTCAAACTCTTCTCAAGTTCGACTGCCACATGAACGTGGAAGTTTGCACAACCATCAAAAGTGTCAAGTACATTTCAAGTACATCCACAAAGGCAATGACATGGCACACGTCGAAATCAGAGAAGGTCACGAAGAAGCAAATGCACGACAAGATATCGTCCACGATGAGATACGTCAGTACTGAATTCCAGATACGTTGGTCCGCATCAGGCAGTGTACAAACTCATGCAATACGAGATGCACGATAAGAGTCACACAATCATCCGACTTGCAATTCACCTGCCTGACCAACAGCCCGTATGCTTCACAGACCCAGAGCAAGCTGCACAGAGAAACAATGACAGCATGCTCATGGCATACTTCAGCCTCAACCAGAGGGAACAGAATGCTCACCAGTATTTATACCAAGACATACCAGAGCACTACACTTTCAACAAATCCACCAAGCAGTGGCAGCAACGCAAGCGTCGAGCGCCAAGTGCGTCATAGGCAGAATATACAATGTTCTACCTTCAGATGCTGAACGCTTCGCCCTCAGACTGATATTGCTGCACAGAAAAGGAGCAACCTCCTTCGAAGACATTCGAACAGTTGACGGAGTCACTCACAACACGTTCAAGAATGCAGCAAGAGCAATGGCACCTTGGAAGACGATGCAGAGCACAGACGTTGCTTGCAGATGCAGTGGTCGTACACATGCCGGCACAGATGAGACAATTGTTTGCAACACTCATTCTGTTTCAAACTCCGAGCGACATTGATGCTCTCTTCACAGAATTCCAAGAAGACATGGCAGAAGATTACGTCAGACACGATCTGCTGCAGGATCCAAATGCAACATTCCAGCAGCAACACATCCACATGTGCCTGGCTGACATCCAGAGAAACCTGCAAATTCACGGAAAATCCCTCAAGGACTTCCCCGAGATGCCGCAGCTACCTGCTGACTATGCACAGCCACGACAGGCAGCTGACGAAATCAACATCGAACAAGAACGAGAGCAAGGACAACGAATGTTCGAGCAACTCAATCCAGAACAACTGCAGGTACACAACACCATTGTGCAAGCCATCGAGACGCAGTCACCAGACAACTGTTTCTTTCTCGACGGTCCAGCAGGAACTGGCAAAACCTTCCTGTACAACACATTGGTACACAACCTGCAAGCTTCCGGACACAAAGTCAAATGTGTAGCATACTCTGGAATAGCAGCAACGCTACTCATCACGGCAGAACTGCACACTCCATTTCAAATACCGATTCCTCTGCTCGACGATTCCACTTGCAACATCAAAGCACAAAGTCTCAGAGCACAACAACTGCGAGACACAATGCTATTCATTTGGGACGAAGCTTCCATGATTCCAGCAACAGCACTCAAAGCAGTTGACCGTTTGCTCAGAGACATCACCAAAGTCGACAGACCTTTCGGCGGCAAATACTTCATGCTTGGCGGTGATTTCAGACAAGTACTGCCAGTCGTCAAGAAAGCCGGCAGAGAACGAGTGGTGCAAGAATGCCTCAAGTCACGAAAAGTCGAGGATCTGTGGTCTCAGTTCCAGCAATTCAGACTCATTACAAACATGAGAGCTGGTCAAGATGAGACTTACCAAGCATTCTCAGACTGGCTTCTCCGAATAGGCAATGGAGTAGAACCTCACGATGATCAAGATCAGATCAGCCTCCCAAGCAAATCTGCATCAAGTCACTTGAAGATCTCATGAACTCCATTTATCCTCAAGCCGAATCAGCAGATGCACATCTTACTGGATCCCAACACCATGTCCGAGCGTTGTTGTTTGACACCAAAGAACGAGTTCTCACATCACATCAACGAGCTCATTCTGCAAAGACTTCCAACAGCTCGGCAGCAATATCTCAGCATTGACAGAGTCGAGACAGATGATCCAGAAGAGGCTGCAGCATATCCCATGGAGTTTCTCAATGCACAAACCCCGGGCGGAATGCCTCTACATTCACTACAATTGAAGGTATGCACACTATATTGAACAGTTGATTTAAAATTGCCTTGCCTTACTCAATCTAGGCTCACTCATTCATTTTTGTTTAGGTTGGAGCTACAATAATTTTGCTCAGAAACATCAACCCTGCAAAAGGACTATGCAATGGACACGACTAATTGTGAGAGATCTCAAACGACACGTCATAACTGCAGAGATCATCACAACTCAAACAAGGGCCAGTATGTTATGCTTCCACGCATTACTCTGACCTGCCAAGATTCATCACTGCCGATCTCCATTGCAAGAAAACAATTTCCAGTTCGACTTGCTTACTGCCTCACCATCAACAAGGCACAAGGACAATCATTGAAACACGTTGGCATTTACTTACCAGACCCTGTTTTCTCCCACAGACAACTGTACGTTGCAATGTCTAGAGGCAAATCGTTCTCTGGACTCAAGGTGTTCACACCCAGCAACAACAAAACCACAAACATTGTCTACAAGGAAGTCCTGTGAGTTCTCCAGCAACATCAACTCCAACCACAGAAGGTAAGTCAATACACTAACACACCCCTTCACCTCATTTAGAGAGCACGGTTATTCAACGACCATGACTGAGTGTGGCACAAGACCTATGAATGATACCAAACAGCATAGGCAATCCCCATGAATGATACCAAACAGCATGGGGATAAGACCTGTGAATGATACCAAACAGCACAGGCACAAGACCTGTGAATGATACCAAACAGCACAGGCACAAGACCTATGAATGATACCAAACAGCATAGGCAATCTCCATGAATGATACCAAACAGCATGGGGATAAGACCTGTGAATGATACCAAACAGCACAGGCACAAGACCTGTGAATGATACCAAACAGCACAGGCACAAGACCTATGAATGATACCAAACAGCATAGGCAAAAACCACTCGCTGCAATCAGTCTAGCTCTTACCAGCATTCCCCACCACACAATGTCATTCTAATTCCCCAAGCTAACCCAGCATCTACCTTTATACTAGCATCCTTTACTAATATTTCTTTATCTAACCAAAACATAACATTATTTTACATAAAATAACCAGCAATTTTCAATGAGTTATGGTTTGCCATGTTCCTTTATGTTGCCTATGGAAACATGGATTTCCTTTCTCTCTGTGCAAGCTGCCTATATCCTCTCCATTCATAAAAAACCAAGTCACTGTGCACAACCTATACAAAATATTTCCTATAAACAGATACAAGTTTTGTATCATTTACCACCATGGCAGCTTTCACAAAAAAGGAAATCTCAAACAATGGATGCTCCTTGACGTGGTGTTTGAGCTTTTTACTAATGCATCCGGCAGCACCACTCATTTTTTTTTACAGCCTGAATCGAAATCCAACTCCAACCTCGCATTTGTTGAAGAACGCTGTCCCACTCAGATCGAAGGCCAAAACAACAAAAACCCAAACCATTTTTGTCAAAGTGCGCTGTCCCACTCAGATCGACTGCCAACACACTAGGCCCACTTTTGTTGAAGATCGCTGTTACACTCAGGTCGAAGGCCAAAGCAAAGGAAACCCACCCCACTTCTGTTTTAGATCGCTGTGCCACTCAGGCCGAAGGCCAAAACAACATAACCCCACCCCACTTCTGTTTAAGATCGCTGTCCCACTCAGGCCGAAGGCCAAAACAACATAACCCCACCCCACTTCTGTTTAAGATCGCTGTCCCACTCAGGCCGAAGGCCAAAACAACATAACCCCACCCCACTTTTGTTGAAGATCGCGGTCCCACTCAGATGGAAGGCCAAAACAACAGAAACCCACCCCATTTTTTTGAAGATCGTTGTCTGACTCAGATCGAAGCCCAAAACAACAGAAACCCACCCCACTTTTTTTGAAGATCGCTGTCCCACTCAGATCAAAGGCCCAAACAACAGAAACCCACGCAATTTTTTTGAAGATCGTTGTCCCACTCAGATCGAAAGCCAAAACAACAGAAACCCACCCCACTTTTTTTGAAGATCGCTGTCCCACTCAGATTGAAGGCCAAAACAACATAACCCCACCCCGCTTTTGTTGAAGATCGCTGTTCCACTCAGATCGAAGGCCAAAACAACTGAAACCCACCCCACTTCTGTTTAAGATCGCTGTCCCACTCAGGCCGAAGGCCAAAACAACATAACCCCACCCCACTTCTGTTTAAGATCGCTGTCCCACTCAGGCCGAAGGCCAAAACAACAGAAACCCACGCAATTTTTTTGAAGATCGTTGTCCCACTCAGATCGAAAGCCAAAACAACAGAAACCCACCCCATTTTTTTTGAAGATCGCTGTCCCACTCAGATTGAAAGCCAAAACAACAGAACCCCACCCCACTTTTGTTGAAGATGGCGGTCCCACTCAGATGGAAGGCCAAAACAACAGAAACCCACCCCATTTTTTTGAAGATCGTTGTCTGACTCAGATCGAAGCCCAAAACAACAGAAACCCACCCCACTTTTTTTGAAGATCGCTGTCCCACTCAGATCGAAGGTCAAAACAACAGAAACCCAGGCCACTTTTGTTGAAGATCGCTGTCCCACTCAGATGGAAGGCCAAAACAACAGAAGCCCAGGCCACTTTTGTTGAAGATCGCTGTTCCACTCAGATCGAAGGCCAAAACAACTGAAACCCACCCCACTTTTTTTGAAGATCGCTGTCCCACTCAGATGGAAGGCCAAAACAACAGAAACCCACCCCATTTTTTTGAAAATCGTTGTCTGACTCAGATCGAAGGCCAAAACAACATAACCCCACCCCACTTTTGTTGAAGATCGTTGTCCCACTCAGATCGAAAGCCAAAACAACAGAAACCCCCCCACTTTTTTTGAAGATCGCTGTCCCACTCAGATTGAAGGCCAAAACAAGATAACCCCACCCCACTTTTGTTGAAGATCGCGGTCCCACTCAGATGGAAGGCCAAAACAACAGAAACCCACCCCATTTTTTTGAAGATCGTTGTCTGACTCAGATCGAAGCCCAAAACAACAGAAACCCACCCCACTTTTTTTGAAGATCGCTGTCCCACTCAGATCAAAGGCCCAAACAACAGAAACCCACGCAATTTTTTTGAAGATCATTGTCCCACTCAGATCGAAAGCCAAAACAACAGAAGCCCACCCCACTTTTTTTGAAGATCGCTGTCCCACTCAGATGGAAGGCCAAAACGTGCGAAGCGCGCCAGCCTTCCTAGTATTATACCTACTTCTGGAACAATTGCTATATATATTGTGCTTGTTATCATGTAAAGGTGGGTAAACCAGATATTAATCTCATATTTCATGTAAATAATGTTTAATTTCTCCATTTGACCACTCTAAAAGGGTGCACATTATGGGGGTGTGGGGGGATGTTTTGGCCCTGCTTCTCTTTGGCCTTTTTTGAATAAGAAAGTGATTGAAAATCCTGATAATTTTATTATAGTGTTAATAAGAGAATTCACAAGCCTCCTAGTTTTCGAGGGACGGCTTGTTAATTTGGGCCACTGGTGTATATCGTGCAATCAACAAAAGGCAGAAAATCCACACGAACAGCAACTGTAATTCATGCTAAATTTGCCCACGGTGGTGGGGTAGGGTGTTTATCCGCGTATACATATGTGGACATATAATAATTTTAGAATAGTTTTCGAATCAAGACAGAGTTCAAACACAAAGTCGGTCTGCAGTTGAAAATTCAAAGTATACACGTGCCCGTCCAATTATAAGCATCACCTTGAGATTCTCTATCCATTCTCCAATCGCAGCTTTGCAAAGCATCACCGAGAAGTGAGGCTCAGAGACAGTTATCTTTTCAGTTTCAAGCCTTGAGAGTATTTTCTAGAAGACTTCTGTTGTTAACGAAATGGCAGCATTGGAGTGTTATGAAGAAGCAACAGAGACAAACAGCACTGACTACCATCTTGATAATGGATTGATAAGCCATTGTTCTTGAAAAACGTAATGATATATGATATAAAACGTCTGTACGCATTTGTTGTCAAGCACGCAAGTCTAGTTTGATAGAAATACTTGCCTTCTAAATGGATAATAGTATTCTTTCAATCGGAGAACTTTATGAAACTTTTTACAAACCTTTTTTATAAAAATGCCATATTTCTAACAAGCATTAATATTACTAAAACTTTTCGAATTTGAGCCTCAGATTATCCCGAAATTATCTTTTTTATGTGTTGTTTCATCATTAACTTAAGCAAGAATAGAACGGAATAATAAAAGATGTCATATTCAAATACAAAAGCATTCTTATTTCGTGTGATCCTAGTCTAAAAACACTATTTTGACGGGTGCTTTGTGAGAAATCTTAGAAAAATGACAAATTTAGGTTTTCATGAAACTTGAGCTTGGCCTTATTCTTCATCTCTTCTAAAGTTTTGGGCTTCAATAATCTTATAGACTGTGTTCTTGTAAAGAGAAAAGTGTCTAATAATGACATAAGAATATATGAACACGCTTTATAAATTTTAGAGATGCTTTAATATGCTATGCCCAACAAAACTGTGATTTGTTTTTGTAGAATTCCTAAGAATTTTACCAACGTTAGTGATCCAAGCAGTCATTTCTCGAACGCAAGACTGAAAAATCGTTTCTACGAGCTACACTTGAAGACCTTTTAGCACAAAGATTGTCAATCAAAAGAAAATGAGCAGGACTGTGATCAAATTTTCGCTGATTTTGTCCTAAAAATCATCGGGTCGGTGAAGTACAATGGTGAAAAGAGCTGGGTGTGCCAATGTCGCAGCACAAATGTTGACAATCCATTAGAAACGATTGAGAAGTAAATGCAGATCTCTATTAAGAGTTTAGCATCTTATTGTCTAGGGTAAGATTTGGGGTTAGCAGGAAATAACGCAAAGATGGTAATGCAATGATCCAGCTTATCCAGAGCCACAGCATTTTACTTGCCAGATCTTAATTTTCAACATCGTTTTAAGTGATTGATCCACATTATCTTTGACATTCAAACATTCAACATTTGTTAGCATTTTCATATTTCTATCCGAGGAATATTTGCCTTCCTTGCATCGCTTTCACAGGACCACAACGCTTCCCATACCAGATACATAAGCAGTTTTGAAGCGAGGTCATCATCAATGGAGCACTCCAGAAATCTGATGTAACAGATTATCTCATGCGTTTAAAAAACAATTATATGATGATGGGTGAACCAAGAGAATTCCAGCCTGCAGGAGTTGTAGGATACTAAATGGCCCTGCTTCTCTTGGATTCACAACACTTGGATTCTTTCTGATCAAGTAAATTCAAATAAAAAGCAACTTGTTTATATGGAGAAAAGCCAGCCCTCCAAGGAGGGCTAGCCCTTTTTTGCCGAGATCTCGCCTTTCCATTTGATCCTTCATAAAATTCCTTTTCGTGTACATGAGAAGGTTAGGAAAAGGTTAGTACACTGCCAGGCCATCTGTATTCAACATCCATGAACTGACCTCTGCAATCACATCCTGCTTGTACATTCAAAGAGTGATAACTTTTGTAGTTGAAATAATCTTCTGGATCTTTCATGGGACGTTTGATGGGTATACATGTCCCATCAATACAGCCAAATGCCTGCACCATACCAAATTTTGTTTCAAATTCTGAAACTTGCTGGCTCATTTCTTCATCATCTCTGGGGAGCTTTAAATATTTCGGCCCAAGTTTTAGCACAATAGTTTTACAAATTTGTGAAATCACTGAATGTACTGTGCAGACAGCTATCGCAAACAAATTTGCTCTCATTATTAATGACCCGGTATCCCTCCTTATATAATATGTGAGCGGTCACGGAAATGCGCCTCAAAGCCCACCCGGCATGGGTGTTGTAGCCACCCTGGCCCTTTTGTGTTTTACCTGTTCCTTTTCGAAAACGCTTCGATTTATTCCCCTTAGCCTCCTTTAGTGTACCTGCTCTTTTTCTGCTTAAATTTAGTAGTGTTTTTCGAGATTTTCTCATTTTTCTCCTTCGAAAATTCTTCGGTCCTTTGTTTTGCTCAAATCTCTGCTTTGTGTGCCGTGTCAGATGCTGCAATGCCACAGCTTTTGTTTTCCATGCGAGGGGGATATGTTCCGAGCATCCTCACATACTAAAGCATTGAGTTGCACAAAACGTGATGTGCTCAGGGACCCCCTGACTAAAGGCATTTGAAACCACGTCATGATTCTGGAAAGATCCAGAGTGTGTTGTTTACCGTTTTCGAAACAATGAATCCCTGTTGCGTCTGACACTAATCCGACAGCGTCTTTTGTTATTGTGGCCTTTGATTGATGAGGAAGTTGCTGCCTTCCTTGAGCGGACATGGAGTAGATGTCCATTTTCGAATTTGGGACGCGACAAATTGAATGAATTGCTTTCGTTTTGTGGCTGCGTTTTATTTTTGCTGCTGTTTTACTCGAGATTTCCAACTAAAAGCTTCTCAGGATTTAACTGGTAAGTTGCTAAGTTGTTTCTATTTGCCTTCACTAAACTTCTCTGTATCATTCTTATTTTTCTTTCGATTTATTCTTATCTGTTGTTTATAGAAATTTTTAGGGCGCTGAAATTCTAAATGCATTGCTTTACAAATCTTTTCTATGCTATATCGAATACTAAAATGCTGAATGATCACTTTCTGCTTTTATAATAACAGGTGTGGATGCAACGATCTAAATAATGAATTTCAGAAACGGCAACAATTTTGTGATTTCACTGAAACGAAGCCATTCAAAACACATGCAGTCTGCTCTTCCTTGCAATCAACTGGAAATTTACTTCAAACTTGCTCTTCCAAACTGTTTCCGAAAGAACTTCACTGGGAAGTGGCTAAGTTTTTTTACTATTTCCCCTCATTTGTAGTATTGAGTTATTCAGCTCAGATTCCCTGATCAACAACTCGCTTTTTAAATTTCTCCAGCCGTGCAATTAATTTTCAAAATTTTACTCATTCTCTATAAATGGACTCTGATTTGTTTGAAAGAGCTCTGATCGATCAATACTAAAATTCTAAACCGATTTTTGCAGATTTGGATGTGAAATTCTAACTTGGGAGACTCGAAAACAGCTACTCTCATATTGCATTGAAGCATGGCGTGCCGAGAAGCATGCAAATCCCCCAAAACGCTTTCTCCTTGGCATCCAGAGAATTTCTGTTCACGACTGACCATCCGAAGGCTAAAGTAGTGGATTTCAATCACATCATTTTCGTTATCGATAACATAAACGTATACTCGAGCTGGAAACAATTTCTTCAGCTTAACATGGATTCTTAACTGGAAAACGTGCCCACCACCATTCAGTTGCAATTCAAAACGCCAAAGTTGTGTATGTGGTCTGTGAAATATGTGAGTGAATCAATTAAAAATTTTCATGATTTGCTGTATTTAAAGCCTATTTATATATCATGATTTTTGACTGCGTGCTTAGATGCATCTAACTTTGGGACCCCTCTAAAATTTTCACAATGCGTTTTTGTATTGCTTTCATGGAATTCGTGTACTTACAGATATGTTTTTACCAATTTGATCTGTATTTTTAATATTCTGTATTCTCTAATCAAAATTTCGCATTAAATGGATCCAATTATGTTTTCTGATATACTATTCAATCGAAACGCTTCTCTCTGTTCGGTTTAAATCGAGACGTTTCTGGCACGCTCACAAGTGCACAAACATTTGCATCGCGGAAAAAATAGACCTGGAACAACCTTGGAATGGAATCAAACCTCGGGGGTTCCATGGGGGAAAGGATGGAAACATGAGGATCAGAATCATTTCAAATAAAACCATGGGAGAAAACATGGACCCAGAACAACCTTGGAATGGAAGTTGGGATCGCTGATCCCATGGACCATGCTGTTGCGGAATGGATGCAACTTTGAAGATTTGAATGATTTCAAGTTAAATCATAGGAGAAAACATGGATCTGGAACAACCTTGGAATGCAAATCGGAACTCGGGGATTCCGTGGACCATGTGGTCGGGGAATGGTTCCAACTATGACGACTTCAAGGATTTCAATTTAAGTCATCATGCACATGGATGGCAGTACGAGGACTTCAATGATTTCAAACAAAATTCTTTTTCTTTGCATGTCCGACCATTGATCTTATCGCAAATTAGGCAACTTTAATTATAACCGATTGCTTAACGTGTCCGCCAGCTGATCTCATCGCAACTTAATCAACTTGAATTAGAACGGATTGCTTAACGTGTCCGGCGGCGTGGGATAGTCCTTTAAATAATAACGTGTGATTGCTACTTTTTTTACAGCACTTAACGCTCTGTAGTTGGGACAACAGTCCTCCGGAGAAATATATGGCATCAGTTCTCCCACAAGCTCATGAAATGATTCTTTTTCCAGCTTTCTTCAGGAACTATTCTTCCTATCATGCTAGTCCACCACTGTTCAATTTTTCCAGGTGCTATCCAGTTTTTCCTCTTCTTTCCAAACAACCCTCATTGCGTTGCTAACTTTAGTTTTTTCAGTCGATAGTTTTGATTCCTTTGAAGGTAGCTAATTAACACATTATACTTGCTAATTTCATTTATTGATTAATTCATTAATTTCATTTTTGCTGAGCGAGATTAAAAGCAAAAGGTCCTTTTTGGGTAAACATGTGAAAATAAATATTCTGATTAATCCTTAAATCTTATTTTTAAAGCAACCCTTGAGGAATGGCCATCTGGTTCAAACACAAGAAATGGAATATGTTCAAGTGAAAAGTTCTTGTAGAGCCATTGAGCTGGATATCCAAGAGCATTTAGTGAACGACAAGGATCTTTGCCTCACAATAAACAGACGGTGTCATTAGTTAAACAATATATGATCATTTTCTATAAGCAGGTTAAAATAACATAACTTCAAATCAGTCTATTCTTAAAATTTTCAGTTACTATGAATTGACAAGTGCATTCGGAGTAAACAGAGATGCTCTATTGATGGCCACATATTTCGTTTTGGCACGAATTCTCAGACAAACACTGCCAACGATGGAGAGGAGAAATACAGATGATGTTTGTTGACATAATTTATATTATGGACTACGGGATCTCACTACTTGCCATAGTTATTGTGTATCTGCTGAGAAATTTTTAAATCCTCAAGGTCTTTGTTTGAATTTACAGAAGTGAGAGTAAGTATAAAGGTTTACTAACAATCCAGTGACTTTCAACTTAACAGTTTGCTTTTTCAATAGATGAAAGCAAAATTGGCCTTCTATTCGCCAAAGAGATGAATGTTGGCAAATCACAAGAAATTCTCAATCTGGGACAAGGATCCCGGGAAGAAGATGGTTGCCTTTTTCTATCTGGCGGTGACTCCATCACTGGCGGCACATCAATGTAATATTCGAGTCATCATTCAAAACATGATTGTCCACTAAATAGTTATCTAAGGCATAACTTTCAATGTCATTTGCAAACTCTTATTGCAGCATGATGCTTCAAAAGTACCTGGAGGAACAACTTGCGCTTTAACAGAGTAAATTCAGAGGCTCTGTTGCGATATCAAGAAGCCTTGTATCAAGGATCCAGAAAGGAAGGAATGGGCAAGTCCAAAGCCGCAGCGATTCTCATTATCATTTTATCAGAGGAAGTTGAAGAACAAAGGTAGTATTGGCATTTTTAGAACATAGAAACACCATATTAGACTTCGTTTATCATGACACATGTTTTTTTATTAGATTGGAAGGGAGATTCAACTTTGCTCAAGATGCTAATTACAACAAGTGTCTTGTACAAGAGCCTCGCTCACATTCCACCAATTGTAATGTAAGTGCACATGAAACTGCACTTATTTGAATCATCTTTTTCTTCACTTGGTCTCTTTTCCTTTGAGTATTCGTGAATGTATTTGCTTTTTCTTCTTCAGTTTGGTTTGGATCTTATTATGGAGATTTGTTTTTATCTTTTCTGCCTTTCTCCTACATTTATCATTACTATTTCTCTGCCATGTGTCACCAAATCTCTCTTGGTCGTAATTTTTTTGATTTCAATGGTTTTTGGTGATCAAAAGCTCTTTACTTCAATAAGAAATTAGCATTTTAACAACATTTAAATTGTTTTACATTGCTTTTCTGTTACACTTATAAATAAATTTAAATTTGACGTTTTCTCATTTTACTTGTATATAGCACTGAAGATGGACATGTTCCGAAAAGCTTTTGCACATTAATATTATCTTAATTTTTATCAATAAATGTATATCTTTAATTCTAAAAGCTCTTTACTTTTAGTCATTGTTTTGATTTGATATCCATGAAAGCACAGAATACGAAAAGTAAGAATTGAAATATAAGTACTTTTTTCCAAGTTCATTGCAAAGTAAATCGCAACTCGCAATTTATATACAACTCGCAAGCTGTACCTGCTCATTGCTTGACCACTTTTTGGTGGATTTATCATTTTTTACTTCTAGGGCCTTCTCCTTGCATGGATCATCCATCATCTAAAACTATGGGGCAAGTACGAGGCAAAACTATGCCAGCTGTTGTCAGCAATATTTCAAAGAAATTTGAAAAAGGAACAATGTTGGTTAGATACACTGTCAACGATTGTTTACATCAATCATATCTTAAATCCTATAATTTTTCCAGTATGAGTAGAGTGACAAGGGCTCGTTCTGGCCCACCTGCGCAATGACGCAACATTTTCTGACTGACTGCGCATGTGAACATAGTTCAAACACCGATCATGTGGCTAATCATACACCAAGGCCACATGATTTTATCAATACCAATCCTGTGACATGTTATTCACAAGGCCCACCTGCGCAATGGTGCTTCGCAATGACGTCATATAGCAAACCTCCGGCCATCTAGAGTCATGTTGTGTAATGGTGGTCAAGCTACCATTACGTAATGCAACTCAAAAAGACTCTTGCGAATAATTGACAATCAAATATGAAATATATGTACCTGATAATACGAGAATAAGAATGAGAATGTATAGGAATTACAACTGACAAAACTATTTATATATATACGTGATTCACATTGATTGACATGAACACTCTCTCTCTCTCTCTCTCTATCACGCTCCTCCGTCCGTAGCGGACACTGCACGGTCTACTACAAGTTTCCATATATGTCTGTACTTTGCAATTTGTTCATGGTCACTATAATTTATGATTTTTGTGTTTTTGTTACTTCCTTTAATTATTATGTTAACTTTAACGTTTTCATGGTCTTTCTCGATAATTTTTAACCATGTCATCTTCTGCCCTCCTTTCTTGCTTCTTTTAATGCTTGTTTTGCTGGTGTTTTTTCTGGAAGTCTCCAAAAGATGACCATGCCAATTTAGCCTTCGCCTTTTTACTGCCTTACTCCATGGTGCTAGATTCGTTATTTTATAAAAGTTATCATTTGATGCTTTGTCTTGCCATTTGATGTTTAGCATTCTGCTAATTAATTTCCTCTGAAATACGTCAATTGTGTTGTCATGTTCCTTTGTGATGGTCAATAATTCGCAGTTGTAAAGAAATATACTTTCCACGTGGCTTCTGAATATTCTTATTTTTACTTCTCTTGATGTTTTCGTACTTTCAAAGATATATTTCAGTTGATTATAGGCGTTTGTTGCAAAGATCTTTCTTCTGTTTATATCATTCTCAGTTTCAAGTACACTCCCAAGATATTTACACTTTTTCCATTTGTCACCACCTCCTTTTACTACTTCATACTCCTCAGTTTTTGTGTTGCTAACAATCAAGTTCTTATCTTCAAGGATCAATGGCACTTCCTTTTTAAGGTCTTCTATTTTTTCCCTATCATTTGCTATCCAACTTATGTCGTCTGCATACTGCTGATCAATCCAGATGTCGGTTTTGATATTTTTGCTGTAGTCATGGTCTTCTCTATGTGGAGGATTTAGGATGGAAGAAGTTTGCTTTAGAGCTTCTGCTAAATATATTATAAAAAGTATTGGACTTAAACAGTCTCCTTGGGGAACCCCAATGTTTGTTTTAATTTCATTTCCCATGGTATCTCCTATTCTTGTTTTTAGTTTAACATCTTCTATTAATATTTTCATCATGTGTAGTTCGTCTTGATCCAGAATATCTTTGAGTATGACGAATATCTCTTCTTACAGTGTCAAATGCTTTTGACATGTCTAGCATAAGTAATATGATCCTATAGTCTTCAGATGTTATAGCTTTTTCAGCTAAGATCTTAAAACTGAACACTTGCTCGGTGGTACTGCGCCCTTGTTGGTATGCGGCTTGGGTTTCAGGCACTTTGTTTAGTATGAACACATGATTATATGAATACGAGGCTACATGATAGCGAGGATGTAATCCTATTACAACCTACCCTTTCTACCAAAAAAAGTGATTTTTTTTGTTATAGATACGATACATGATAATAAATTGTTAAAATACGATAGAAAGATGATAAGTTGGCTATTGGGTATGATATATATGATACCTTAAATCCTCGAATAAGCCCCCACGTTCGAATAAGCCCCCCTCCCTCGATTAAGCCCCCACCTAAAAAATCATTTTTGCAAATAAGTCCCCCCTCGAATAAGCCCCCATGCGGTCTTATTCGAGGGAAGCATAAGTGCAGAATAATATCTTATTTTGAGAAAGCCCCCACAGGACAATAGCTATACAGTATCACTTCCTTTGACTCAAGACAAAAAAGCAAAAAAAACGCGATTTTTGTGATGATAAACAAATTATAATTTTTGTTAGATCTTCCACACAGCACTTTGTGAAAAAAGCTTAGCTGATTGAGAAAATTATGTCGTCTTTTTTCTGTCAACCTTCTAGGAAAAAGCAAAACTTTGAAATAAGCCCCCCCCCTCGAATAAGCTCCACCCAAAAATTCATTTTTGCAAATAAGCCCCCGGGGGCTTAATCAAGGATTTACGGTAATTAAAAATGTTGTTTTGTGTGCCAGTGTTAGTTAATAGCAGCAAAAGCTAGTAAATTAAACCAAGGGAGAAGAGTGTTTAGAGAACAAGTCAGAATTTAGTGACATGACATAACATAAGTTTGAGCTCTGCGGGGCTCTAGCGATAAGGAGGTCGATAAACTGGGGGAGCGTCACCGGTATCAATATTGTGATGAAAACCGTGAACGGTGAATAAAGGAGCATTGGGCAAATGAAAGGCTTGCGAGTAGCATTTGATTAGTTGTTTGAATGCATCAAGAACGTGTGGCGGAGCATGTGCATAAATCAGTGTGTCAAGCTCTAAGGCCTGAAAGGGAAGTTGTAAATATCCCGGGGAGGTATAAGAATGAGGATTATCCGGTGTTGCAGGAAAGGATTGGTCATGTTTGTCTAGGCCAGAGTTATTTTGGTCTAAAATGGAGACAACATATCAGAGGATTGGGTGGCAGTGACATCTGTTGCCAATGAAACAAGGAATTAAAAGATATTGAATTGGTTGGAGCGGAAGGGAGGGAAGGTGACGATGCCATGACTCAGAGAGATGATGGGCTGCATGCGTGGTTGCTTCTTTGAAATCGGAGATATCACTGTGTTGTTGCTTACAAATGTGCCCAAGGGACACATCGTGAGGTAAGTGAGCTGACCCTTTGACCAAATCAATTATCATGTTAGTAAAATAAACACATTCAAACGTTGAACTTTGGCAAGTATCGCCGTCAAAAACAAAATAGGCAGTGCACACATGTTCTTGTGGGAGGATAGGGCAACTAGGGTGGCACTTGGAATACGAAAACTGGGCGGTGAATGGATAATGTGATGGGCCTAAACATGTGGTTTGTCGGATTGCAGTGAAATCGAGAGGACAACTCAGAGTTTGTAGGCCAGGGGAAAAACGGTGCCTTCAAGCCACGAAGTGTCTGACAGCAAAGGCATGCTTATCAGAGAGCTGGCTACGAAAAGGCATACACGGATGATGTTAAACCCGCAAGTAAAAGTAATGCTATTTTGGTCAGAAGCCTCTGGAAATTGCGAAGGCAAAGGGTCAATAAACAGGTGACATTGGCCACAGATCCCTGGGTAGGACGAGTGGTCACTGGCCGTGGGCGGCTAAAGGATTAGAATCGTGACATGTGATGGAAATGTTCATATTGGGTGCGGTGAAAAATACCTTCAGAGCTTTAGACTGAATGTGTGCGTCAGTCATAGGCAAATGATTCTGACCAAATGAAATAGGCCTCGATAACTGAGGCACAACAAACATGGTAAATGTGGTCAGACGCCTTTTCCCAAATGATAGGACTTGCATAGTGCCAACTGCCCGTAGATTGGAGAATGGGCCTGCGACCGAAACAAGGACATGTTGGGGGAGTTTTACAAATGGTAGGTCAGGTCTAGATTTCGCAACAATTTCGGCATGATTTTGACTGACCAGAGAAACAAAGCAGCAGCTGTCCAGGGGAAGTGGTAGGGAAACACTTGCAGAAATGATTTTAGTCCACAAAATATTGCGGTTACGAAGGTCAAGTGCTGAAACTGACGAAACCAGGTTAGAAGGCATGACTGCTGGCATAAATGTGATCTGACAAAAAACTGGGCCTAGCAGGGGCAGATAGGGTTGGTTGAGATTTTTCTACTTCAGCAAGAATAGTAGTTGTGAGATCTAATATATATATTCTATGGAGTCACGTGGTAACGCATTTTCCATGCCAAAAACAATAGATTCGACCCGAAACAATAGGTCGAACGCCCGAAAACAATGGGCCGAAACGGCGAACCGTGTGATCAAAAAGGTTTTTTTGTAAGTGGGTATATGGCAATGAAATTCACACTGAACGTTCAATTTATTATTTTAACCAGGGTAATGGATTTTGTTTTTCGATTTTCTCCTGAAATTTTGAATTATTCTACTAATTATTCTGCTAATTTGTGCTATCACGAAAAAACTACGGTTTACGCTGGCGAAACTTCCAAATTCGCGTCCCGAACTCCATTTTCGAACAGAGTATTCGCTCTTCACGTGACCCGTTTTCCCTTTTGCTGTAGTTTGATTGGCTCTTTCGCGACTTCACGTGAACAGTCACGCATTTGTCGTTATCATGCAAATTTGCCCTCGGGTTGAACAGCAGGTACTTTTGGAGAAGACGCGTGTTTTTATTTTGTGCACAAAGGAAAACTCGGCGCCTTTCAAAGTGTTTTACGACCTGAATAATTATCTTTGTAAAGACTTGCTAATTGTTTGAGAGACCTCTGGAAATTTACAGGAGACAATTGAGAACACAGGTGATAGCTTTTTTTTGTTTTTTGAGTGAGATAGTTGTAGTTTTGGTAGTAGGCGACCGCCATTGTTGCTTCGGCATGCTTGCAACGCTTAGGCCTAATGTAAACAAGCCCAAAGTTTTAATAAGCAAATTATGATAGGAGGGGTTATCAGGCGAACGGAGCGAGCCAAACTGTTGCAAGAGGAGTAGGCAGAGGCATGAGCGAAGCGAATGCAGCGCACGAAGTGCGCCCTATCAGTCAATGTTCCTTGATAATAGATAGACAGGCGAGCGCAGCGAGCTAACCCATTGTACGTGGGGTTGGAAGAGGCATGAGCAAAGCGAATGCAGCGCACGAAGTGCGTCCTATCAGTCAATGTTTCTTGATAATAGATAGACAGGCGAGCGCAGCGAGCTAACCCATTATACGTGGGGTTGAAAGAAGCATGAGCGAAGTGAATGCAGCGCACAAAGTGCGCCCTATCAGTCAATGTTTCTTGATAATAGATAGACAGGCGAGCGCAGCGAGCTAACCCATTATACATGGGGTTGAAAGAAGCATGAGCGAAGCGAATGCAGTGCACGAAGTGCGCCCTATCAGTCAATGTTTCTTCATAATAGATAGACAGGCGAACGCAGCGAGCTAACCCATTGTACGGGGTTGAAAGAGGCATGAGCGTAAGCGAATGCAGTGCACGAAGTGCGCCCTATCAGTCAATGTTTCTTGATAATTGATAGACAGGCGAGCGCAGCGAGCTAACCCATTGTACGTGGGGTTTAAAGGGGCATGAGCATAAGCGAATGCAGCGCACGAAGTGCACCCTATCAGTCAATGTTTCTTGATAATAGATAGACAGGCGAGCGCAGCGAGCTAACCCATTGTACGTGGGGTTGAAAGAGGCATGAGCAAAGTGAATGCAGCGCACGAAGTGCGCCAACCATATTAAGTTTTTGTCACTTGCCCCCCTCCGGGAAGCGAGCGTACGCGAACGCCCCCGGCTAGTCTTATTTTAAACTACTCATGCAGTCCAAGGCGATAGCTTTAATCAAATCTAAGGTAACACAATTGGTGGAATCTGCCACGTGTGCAGAAACAGCAGATGATATATTATCACGTGAAAAACAATTATTAGATGAGCGGTAAGGACGAGGAGCATTATTTGAAAGAGAATTGTTAGACGAATAGTGTGAACCAGAAAATGTGCGATGAGTTTGATTACCAGGGTTGGGATTAGTATTGTTGCGATCATTAAAAGCCTGAACCTCATGATTAAGGGCTTCTAATATATATATTCTGCGATGTCACATGACGGTGGCGAAACTCTGGCCAAAACAATAGATTCGAGCCGAAACAATAGGTCAAACGCCCAAAAACAATGGGACGAAACGGCGAATCGGTGATCAATAAGGCTTTTTTGAATGGGGGCGCACAAGGTTGGCACTTGCATGGAAAGGCTCCGTTTCTGGAGTAGGCAAAAGTTATCTATTTTTGGCAGCCTATTTTAAAAGAACTTTTGAGTTATTCCATTAATTGCTACACTAATTGTGCTATCACGAAAAAATGACGGTTTACGCTGGCGAAACTTCCAAAATCGCGTCGCAAGCTCCATTTTTGAACAGAGTGTTCGCTCTTCACGTGACCCGTTCCGCCTTTTGTTGCAATTTGATTGACTTTTTCGCAACTTCACGTGAACAGTGACGCGTTTTTCGTTATCAAGTAAATTTGCCCTCGGGTTGAACAGCAGGTACTTTTGGAGAAGACGAGTGTTTTTGTTTTCAACACAAATGATAACTGGGCCCTTTCAAAGTGTTTTACGACCTGAATTATCTTTGTAAAGCCTTGCTAATTGTTTGAGAGACCTCTGAAAAATTACAGGAGACAATTGAGAACACAGGTGATTGTTTTGTTTTGTTTTTTGAGTGAGATAGTTGTAGTTTAGGTAGTAGGCGACCGTCATTGTTACTTCGGCATGCTTGCGACGCTTAGGCCTAATGTAAACAAGCCCAAAGTTTTAACAAACAAATTATGATAAGGGGTTATCAGGCGAGCGAAGCGAGCCAAACTGTTGCAAGAGGAGTAAGCAGAGGCATGAGCGAAGCGAATGCAGCGCATGAAGTGCGCCCTATGAGTCAATGTTTCTTGATAATAGATAGACAGGCGAGCGCAGCGAGCTAACCCATTGTACGTGGGGTTGAAAGAGGCATGAGTGAAGCGAATGCAGCGCACGAAGTGCGCCCTATCAGTCAATGCGCTGATCAATGTTTCTGTCAATGCCCTATCAGTCAATGCGCTGTCAATGTTTCTTGATGATAGATAGACAGGCGAGCGCAGCGAGCTAACCCATTGTACGTGGGGTTGAAAGAGGCATGATCGAAGCGAATGCAGCGCACAAAGTGTGCCAACCAGATAAAACTTTTTTTACTTGACGGGCTGGGGCAAACGAGCGAAGCGAGTGATGACCCCTAGTTACAATTAAATTTGAAGCAAACAGAGCATTTATGGATATAACCATTTTTACAGGTTTTATAGTCAAGCGCACATCGACTTGGCGAAAAACGATTAAAATTTTTGCAAATTTCAGTTTTTAGAATCGTACCTTGTGTGTTACCATCAATCTTTGGTTTACGTCTTGGAGGATCAGTGGGTGGAGCGGTGTAAAGGACATCAGTGTGGGAAGCTTCGTTGGGGCAGATGACATCATCAATTTGTATCGCTTTGCATATTCGACTGTGGCCAGAAGATCGGTAAATGGCTGTTCGCAAGTGATGAAATATTTACCAATATCGGGAAGCAGCTTTATCGAGAAGGCGTGGATCAGCTCAACCTGCAAACCATCTGGAGAACAGTGAATTCGCTGCACGAGTTTCTTAACGAATGCTACGTCTCCATGAATCGATGAGCGAAGTTGGAAACTGATTCATCCAGATTTTGATGCAAGGAATAATATGTCACCAAAAGGTGCGAATTTGCTGTTCTCTGGGAGTGCCACGCTGTAGTTGTAGTAGCTGGAGACATTCATCGTATAGGGACAAGAATTCATCGCTCGATGTTCTGTGAGAGATGCAAGAAGCATTTGAAAGCTCAAAAGAGCAAATAATGTCAAAGGCAAGCGAGTCTTTCTGACATTGTTGCTTCAAATACAGCAACCAAAACTTTGCATGGATGTTAGAAGAGGATAATACCTGTGATTGCTGTTCACAAAAGCTGTCAATTTGAAGTTCACCAGCGGTAAATTCTGGGAGTGTCGGTGGAGAGAGACGTAAGTGCGAACTGAAGTGGATAGCTCTTAATGGCCTGGGAGAGGTCTGAAACTTGTTGCTGTGTAATTCCTGTGACTTCTCGGGAAGCATCATGTTGGTCACGAATGGCACCAGCGAGTCCATTGATCAGGCCAAGAAGTTTCTCTGGAGAAGTCACGACGAAGAACGAAGAACAAAAACCGGGTTCTAACACCATTTCTGTAATGGTGGTCGAGCTACCATTACGTAATGCAACTCAAAAAGACTTGTGCGAATAATTGGCAATCGAATATGAAATATATGTAACTGATAATACGAGAATAAGAATAAGAATATATAAGAATTACAATTGACAAAACTATTTATATCATACATGATTAACATTGATTGACACCAACACGTGATTATAATAATTACATGAATACGATACGAGGATGTAATCCTATACCCTAAGACCATATGACCTTGATTTTATCGTGTGAACTGTCGTAGGTTGAGTAGTCAAGAAGACACATGAATAAGAAATTTTTATAATGTTCTTATAATAATAACAATGTCCTTATTTGTTCATAGTAATTAGACACCTCATCTTCTGGACAATGACATTGGGCTTTCTTTATTCCGATAAATTCTAAATTAAAGCTACTCATGCTTAAAGCTTGGGCATAATCATAATTCATAAAGAAGAAAATTGTTTACCAACATGGCATATGTAGATGATGTAGACTTTATAAGTATGATAAAGCACAAAGATGATAATGAAATGAGTGGGATACTGAAAAAGTACAAACTCCTTGTAAACAATGACAAAACAGAATATACCACCATAAATAGGAAGAAAGCTAAAAATGACGAAGAATGGAGAAAAGTCAAGAAAGTAGGATCGCTACTAGGAGATGAAGAAGATATAGACAGAAGAAAACAGATAGCTAACGTATCAATGAATAAGATCAATTCAATCTATTTAAGAAAGGACAAAGTAAAATTGAAGAAGAAAATGAAGATATTTAGAGCACTAGTCAAATCTGTATTGCTGTGGAACATGGGGCGTGAATTGTGGAACATGGGGCGTGAATTCAAACATTCAAGACAAATTAGATGCATATCACAGAAGGCATTTGAGAAGAGTCTTGGGAATAAGATATCCAACATGCATATCAAATGAAAAATTATATGAAGTGACAGGCGAAAAACCAACATCATATACCATGAAGAAGCGAAGATGGGAATTGTTTGGACATATCTTGAGAAGAGATAGAAATACCCCAGCATCTAAAGCCATGGAATTGTACTTCATTACAATGAAAGCCAATGCATTCAAAGGAAAACCAAGAACAACCCAGCCAAAAGTATTGAATGAAGATTTGAA
>RQOL01000577.1:0-21832 GCA_013076295.1 Sanderia malayensis
CTGAAATAGAAAACAGTAAGTCAATTATATAATTCAATATGTAAATTTAATCAGCGCAATTAACGTTGCGTTAACTAAATATTTGACCATTGGTTCTGCCAGGAGATCCAAATGAAGATTTGTCCGATCAAGCAGACCCAAAACCCTTCTTCAGACGTGTCAGCTTCAGGCGTGTCAGCTTCAGGCGTGTCAGCTTCAGGCGTGTCAGCTTCAGGCGAGTTAGCTTCAGACGTGTTCGCTTGAGGCGTGTTAGCTTCAGGCGCATCAGCTACAGAAGATATCGCTTCAGGCGCATCAGCTACAGAAGATATCGCTTCAGACGCATCAGCTACAGAAGATACCGCTTCAGAAGATTTAGCTTCAGACGCTGGGGAAAATAGATTGGCTGCTGTGTAATGCATGAACAACATGTAGTTAAATAGCTGATTGCAAATTCATGTACCTTACTCACGTTCACTTTTTAATTATTATGACCAACATTTCTACTTGAGTTTGTTTTGATTTGACACGTACCGCCCGTTTTACGTAGGTTCGGATTATTATATATTGCCATTAAGGGCTTGCTATGTCGAGGAGCTGTTAAGTTGGATTAAAAAATTCCTCAAAGTTTATTGAACGTTAGATATGTATAGTCAACTTTACATATCTAACGTTCTCTAGATGTTCAAAGCCCTTGCTGTTGTTGCTGCTGCGTAGCGGAACGAGTCCTTCTCGAGAAAAAATCTTGTGAAGATGTTTGTCGGATTCTAGCCTGCGCGTGGCCTTAAATCCTCCTCCGTTTAGCCGCATGCTGGCTTTATTATCAATTCATCAATGGCGGTAATCTTTGCTGCAGTGCAGTTAGACCTCTCAGAAACATTGAGAAAACGCCATTTGGTTGGCGTATCTGCTGGTTATTAACTTTTATTCGTTGCCCGAATCGAGAAGACCCCAAAAGGCCATTTTTATTTCGACAAGAACACAGGAGTGCCTTTCTTGTCGTGGGGAAAGGTTCATTAAAATGAATGCATGCAAACAGAAGAGATCTTTGATCTTTATCTTTGATCTTCAAACTGAGCGTACACCTTCTCTTGATAAAGAATAATTTGCTGAAATGTATTATTGCTGAAATTCCAAAATCAAGCTATGAAACGTAAATGTCAATAAGAAATGTCAAATACAAATGATAACATTCAAATATATCAAATATAGAGAAACGACCTGTTTTTGTAGCAAATCCTAATCAAAGGAACCTTGAGGTGACTCGCGACAGATGGCTTTTATTTCACTGTATTATCCAGAAAGCGAAGAAAGTAATATCAATTAAAAGTCAAACTTGCGATTCTAAAAGTTGAGCTTGAACAAAAAACAATAACTAATTTTATTGACTATTCACGTTTTTTAACTTTTCGACATAAAAAACCTTGGATTGAAAACTTTCTTCTTTTCACCTGATGCTTCCAACAACAAGTCAAAAATGCCACTTCACCGTGCGTAATCGTGCTCGTGGTCTTGCCCTGCCCAGCGTCTAGTATGGCACGTCACGTTGTTTATTGTTTCAACAAGTTTACACTTTATCCAATGAAAAATTTGCAAAGTGATATGATACTTGGTAGCCTCATTCCAATCCAAAAGTGAACGTTTGAACCTGTTCCTTTTGGATTTACCACAATTGGATGTATGTGAACTGCATTCCTTTGTATTTACTTTCCGATCAAGGCTCTAATGTGGACGGCACATTTGTACGACGCTGGCATCGAAAAAAGAACATCATCAGCGTATCACAGCCAAGGCAATGGCTTTGCCAAGAGGAACATGCGCACTGTCAAAGACATGTTAAGATCAATTTTCTTGCATCGTCGTATTCAACAGACTCAATGGCGCAAAATTCTCCATCGACTTGTTTTTGCTTTAAATACTACAATCAGTAAAGCTACAAATTGCGTGCCGTACAATGTTATATTTGGCAGATCAGCTGCTTTACCTGAAGACGTTGTTTTTCAAAATGGTCGCCATGAGCGGTTTGATCATAACTCTCCAAGTGAGTACCTCTAAAGGAACTTTGCGTTACAATAGACGATATTTATATTCATGCAATTGAAGGACTGGAAATAAGTAAAGTTCAAGTGCAGCAACATTACAATCGTAATCTTTGCCCTATTCATTACAAGGAAGGGCAGTAGGTTTGGCTAAAGACAAAACATTATAAAATGGGTGAAAACCGCAAATTGGCACCCGGACGAAATGGCCCGTGGACGGTCCGAGAATAATTACCAAATAAGGTGTTAATTTTAAAATACTTATGTTATCTCAAGAAATTGGGCGGTTAGCCTACCGGCCCGGAATGCTTGAGTATGAATAAGCTTTTACGGTCGATTGTCCCGATTTGCCGTGCAAATTGTGGGGCCGGTACACCAGGCAGTACCAACCGAATGGTCAAACTGCAAAATGATAACTGAAATCATAATGTAAATCAAAATAGCTTTGAAACATAATACACTCATCGGAATAGTACGTCAGAAGGAGAACGAAAATGAAAACCTAACAAATTATTATACCCAGAAGAGGATCGAAATTGGCCAATCAGAAAAGAGGTGAATGATCGGTATAGTGCAAAAACAACCAATCATCACCGGTGATGGAACAATAGATTATTGAATGATCTATTGTTCGATCAATAATCTATTGTTGAATAATCAATAATGTTTTAGGTCAAGAAATAAAGTCATGTTGACATTCCGATTGTCGACATTTTGCAACCAATAATCTTTACTGCCAAACATTGAAGTAATCGTCGAATGAAATTTCCGAAAGGCATATTCATTTTTAGTAAGGGTGTTATTTACATCAGGATACTCGAAAAGCTGATCATGAGTGATTTTTTTCAAAAATTCTAGAAAAGATGCCAAGAACAGAGATTGGTCTATCATTATTTTCATCATCTCTCGCTCTTGATTTATAAATCGGTGCTACCCTCGCTAATTTCCACAGTTCAAGAATATACCATTATCTAGAGAGACTTTCAAGATCATTGCTAAAGGTAAAGCGATTTGCTCAGATGCATCTTTGACAAGCGTGGTAGGTACTTTATCCGGTCCACTTGCGTTGCCATTTTAGCTGCTGCAGTGAGAGCAAAACGCCATCCAAGGTTATTTCTTTGAACGAAAATCTAGTTTGGATGTTTTTGTTTTATGTGTTTGATTGGATCATCACCTACTTTACTTTCTACTTTTGAGCAATTTCAGGTACAACCGAAACGAAGTGACCATTGAAGGCATTTGCTATTTCCCGATTCTCAGTTCATATCTTATTGTTTGCCTTTAGACTGTTAATCGATTTCATATCCTTCGTCTTACCCAAGACTTTATTTATGGTCTTGCACATTTTCTCAGGTTTACCTTCGTTTTCGTCTATCACCCATTGTAATAGCCTTCTATTGCTTTGTTTACTTCATTAGTAGTTTCATTACGCAACAGTTTGTACTCAGGCCATAGCTCGGGCTTCCCTACAGCTTCCCATTTTGCTCGGTTTCTCCTTCTTATCAAATCTCTTAGTGACGGAGATAACCATGGAGCATGTTCATCACGTACCCGAAATTTTTTAAGCGGTGCATAAATTTCCAAATTTGTGTCAGATATTTCTTGAAATAATTGAACCATTTCACTTGGTTCATGATATAAGGGGAAGAGAATTTGCTCCCAGTTTAATTTTTTTGGAGATCATATTGAAACGCGAGTTTGTTATATTTTTTAAGGTTCCTGGTCTCCATATTTTGGGTTCTTCCATTGTAGCTTTTTTGTTCCTATTTTTCTTATCCCATAAACCAAGTAATGATCTACCATTCCTGTTTCTAGTACATCACGTTTGATAATTAAGTTAGGTTTGTTACAAGAGAAATGGTCTATCAAGCTTTTCGTAGTTCTGGTGTTATTTTCGCCAGCTTGTACAATTGCTACTCTTGTATAATCCTTGACTAATTGAGTCAGTTGAAGTTCTCTGTGGATACTTCTGAGGCTTTTTGTATTTGGGTGTTTGGTGTTGTTTTTAAAGTCACAGTTTGCATCACCGATAAGGATTATTTCCTTTTCTTCTTCATCCAGAATGGATAAAAGGTTTCTTAGGTTTTCAAAGCTTCTTGTATCATTCCCAGATTTTGGGGGTCGATACCAGCATGCTAGGAAAAATGGTTTGGAATGTTTTGCATAATTTCCAAGCATAAAAGTTCTAAATCGTCGCATTTGTACTTCATTACCGGACTAGGTACGGTGTCTTTAATGTAAATAGCTACCCCAGCACCGTTTATATTACGGTCGTTTCTGATAATGTGGTAGCCAGGAATCGAGGCCTCAGAATCGCTTATCCTTTCATCTAGCCTCGTTTCACTGAGACCTATGATGTCAATTTCACGATTGTGAAGCAGCAGATTCAGTTCATGTCCTCTTTTTCTTACGAACACGATGTTTAAAAAAGCTATTTTAAGACCATTTCTCTTCCTTACAAGCGGCTTATGCTTTGATTTTTCCTTGTCGCCTTGGTCAATTTTTGTGCTGCGACTTCCTTAGCAGCATTTAATAAAATTAATTAAAATACCTGCAAATTTACGCCTCCGCCCTGGTTGATGTGTAGACCGTCGTGAGCTAAATTTGAAAAAGAATGTTATTATTATCATTAATGTCAAATCCATTGATCATCAGTTCTTCTTCGAGCATCTTGTCCAGTTTTGTGGCTTTCGCATTCAGCTCTTTGTCTTGTCGTCTGAATATGGAGGAGAAAGCTATCTTTGATGTGGGGTTCTTTTCTTGGATGGATTTCAATGTGTTCGTGATTTCTGACGCAAGTTTTTCTGGCGCTGATGATCTCAAGTCGTTAGATGCAGCGTGTACAATTATGACGTCACTATCGGTTATACAAGCCTTGTTCCCGCTTGCTTGATTTTCATTCCTGATTGTGTTCGTATTTCAACTTGATGGTGCTTGTCATTGTTAATTTTTTCCTCATTAATTCTCAGGAGTTGCGAGTCTCCAACAATTGTCACCTATGTTTTTCTTGTGGGGTGCCTGGTTGTTGCCATGGCAGTCTGTGATGGATTGTTGTTCGCTTTTTTCTTCTTAGAATGTTTTGCTTTTCTGCAGCGATGGAGTTATGTGTTTTACCTTTGCTTTGCTTGTTGTTCATGCTTTGTTAATCAACTCTGTGCGGATTTCAATGATGACCAACAATGCGACTAATGAAATTTCCCATTGTTACTAACAAAGACGTTCTTACCAAATCTTCCTCTCTCATAAAGAGAAAAAATACTTCCTTCGAACAAAGGGTAGGAGAAAAAGGGTTTGATTTTACATCAAAGAGGCAACAAATGCAATTATGCTTGCATTTGTTTGTATATTTGTCACTTGGTTACTGCTTTGTTTTGAGGGAGAAGCTCTGCGAAGTTCTTCCTCTGTTATTCCAATGAAGATTGGAATTTTCTATTGTTTAGTGGCACATAAATTTCACTGCACATTGCCAATCAAGTCACTCCACTAATCGTTTCGGTGAAAGCATAGTTTTACTGCACACAGGTTTGTAATTTTTTACAAAAAATTGAACTTGTTAAATAGCTCTTCGTCTGCACGATTTAATGTGCAGTACAATTTATGTATAATTTTTTCTTTTCATTTGAATTGACAGATTGGTTTGTGGCTCATTCAAGCTGAAGATGAAGTCAATTTTCTTGGCAATCCTTCTGCTCGGATTGGTTTTCTGCCAACTCGGTAAATTTACGGCGTTATTAATCTTTCTCTATCGCCTTTTCATAAAATCGTCAACTGTACTATATTTGTTTTGTATATTATCATAGCTACTGACTTGTATGATAGATACGTTGGGCGGAAAAGTTCGATGAAATGTTGTTTTATCTTGTAGGTGCGGCAGAGGAACAGCAAGATCAAGCAAAAGAAGCCCCTGATGCCGAATCCGATGCTGAATCTGATGGCGATGTTGATGCTGGTCCAGAATCTCAGTCCGATGCTGATCCAGAATCTGAGTCCGATGCTGATGAGTCAGAAGAGCCAAGTGAGGATGAAGATGAGACTGAAATAGAAAACAGTAAGTCAATTATATAATTCAATATGTAAATTTAATCAGCGCAATTAACGTTGCGTTAACTAAATATTTGACCATTGGTTCTGCCAGGAGATCCAAATGAAGATTTGTCCGATCAAGCAGACCCAAAACCCTTCTTCAGACGTGTCAGCTTCAGGCGTGTCAGCTTCAGGCGTGTCAGCTTCAGGCGAGTTAGCTTCAGACGTGTTCGCTTGAGGTGTTAGCTTCAGGCGCATCAGCTACAGAAGATATCGCTTCAGGCGCATCAGCTACAGAAGATATCGCTTCAGACGCATCAGCTACAGAAGATACCGCTTCAGAAGATTTAGCTTCAGACGCTGGGGAAAATAGATTGGCTGCTGTGTAATGCATGAACAACATGTAGTTAAATAGCTGATTGCAAATTCATGTACCTTACTCACGTTCACTTTTTAATTATTATGACCAACATTTCTACTTGAGTTTGTTTTGATTTGACACGTACCGCCCGTTTTACGTAGGTTCGGATTATTATATATTGCCATTAAGGGCTTGCTATGTCGAGGAGCTGTTAAGTTGGATTAAAAAATTCCTCAAAGTTTATTGAACGTTAGATATGTATAGTCAACCTTTACATATCTAACGTTCTCTAGATGTTCAAAGCCGCTTGGTGTTGTTGCTGCTGCGTAGCGGAACGAGTCCTTCTCGAGAAAAAAATCTTGTGAAGATGTTGTTTGTTTTGTGAAGATGTTTGTCGGATTCTAGCCTGCGCGTGGCCTTAAATCCTCCTCCGTTTAGCCGCATGCTGGCTTTATTATCAATTCATCAATGGCGGTAATCTTTGCTGCAGTGCAGTTAGACCTCTCAGAAACATTGAGAAAACGCCATTTGGTTGGCGTATCTGCTGGTTATTAACTTTTATTCGTTGCCCGAATCGAGAAGACCCAAAAGGCCATTTTTATTTCGACAAGAACACAGGAGTGCCTTTCTTGTCGTGGGAAAGGTTCATTAAAATGAATGCATGCAAACAGAAGAGATCTTTGATCTTTATCTTTGATCTTCAAACTGAGCGTACACCTTCTCTTGATAAAGAATAATTTGCTGAAATGTATTATTGCTGAAATTCCAAAATCAAGCTATGAAACGTAAATGTCAATAAGAAATGTCAAATACAAATGATAACATTCAAATATATCAATATAGAGAAACGACCTGTTTTTGTAGCAAATCCTAATCAAAGGAACCTTGAGGTGACTCGCGACAGATGGCTTTTATTTCACTGTATTATCCAGAAAGCGAAGAAAGTAATATCAATTAAAAGTCAAACTTGCGATCCTAAAAGTTGAGCTTGAACAAAAAACAATAACTAATTTTATTGACTATTCACGTTTTTTAACTCTTCGACATAAAAACCTTGGATTTAATTTTCAGGATTGAACGCAGTAAAATAAAGAAACATTGGTTTTGAAACCACTCAAGCAAACATTGTGACTTCAATGTTCTATCTTGTTTCATCAAATTTCTCAAACTTGCATTTTCCAAAAAAATGAAGTAATATAATTGTTGTATTAGTTGCATAAGCATACAGCTAGAAAACTTTCTTCTTTTCACCTGATGCTTCCAACAACAAGTCAAAAATGCCACTTCACCGTGCGTAATCGTGCTCGTGGTCTTGCCCTGCCCAGCGTCTAGTATGGCACGTCACGTTTTTATTGTTTCAACAAGTTTACACTTTATCCAATGAAAATTTGCAAAGTGATATGATACTTGGTAGCCTCATTCCAATCCAAAAGTGAACGTTTGAACCTGTTCCTTTTGGATTTACCACAATTGGATGTATGTGAACTGCATTCCTTTGTATTTACTTTCCGATCAAGGCTCTAATGTGGACGGCACATTTGTACGACGCTGGCATCGAAAAAAGAACATCATCAGCGTATCACAGCCAAGGCAATGGCTTTGCCGAGAGGAACATGCGCACTGTCAAAGACATGTTAAGATCAATTTTCTTGCATCGTCGTATTCAACAGACTCAATGGCGCAAAATTCTCCATCGACTTGTTTTTGCTTTAAATACTACAATCAGTAAAGCTACAAATTGCGTGCCGTACAATGTTATATTTGGCAGATCAGCTGCTTTACCTGAAGACGTTGTTTTTCAAAATGGTCGCCATGAGCGGTTTGATCATAACTCTCCAAGTGAGTACCTCTAAAGGAACTTTGCGTTACAATAGACGATATTTATATTCATGCAATTGAAGGACTGGAAATAAGAAAATTCAAGTGCAGCAACATTACAATCGTAATCTTTGCCCTATTCATTACAAGGAAGGGCAGTAGGTTTGGCTAAAGACAAAACATTATAAAATGGTGAAAACCGCAAATTGGCACCCGGACGAAATGGCCTGGACGGTCCGAGAATAATTACCAAATAAGGTGTTAATTTTAAATACTTAATGTTATCTCAAGAAATTGGGCGGTTAGCCTACCGGCCCGGATGCTTGAGTATGAATAAGCTTTTACGGTCGATTGACCGATTTGCCGTGCAAATTGTGGGGCCGGTACACCAGGCAGTACCAACCGAATGGTCAAACTGCAAAATGATAACTGAAATCATAATGTAAATCAAAATAGCTTTGAAACATAATACACTCATCGGAATAGTACGTCAGAAGGAGAACGAAAATGAAAACCTAACAAATTATTATACCAGAAGAGGATCGAAATTGGCCAATCAGAAAAAGGTGAATGATCGTATAGTGCAAAAACAATCATCACCTGATGGAACAATAGATTATTGAATGATCTATTGTTCGATCAATAATCTATTGTGAATAATCAATAATGTTTTAGGTCAAGAATAAAGTCATGTTGACATTCCGATTGTCGACATTTTGCAACCAATAATCTTTACTGCCAAACATTGAAGTAATCGTCGAATGAAATTTCCGAAAGGCATATTGATTTTAGTAAGGGTGTTATTTACATCAGGATACTCGAGCTGGTCATGAGTGATTTTTTTCAAAATTCGAGAAAAGATGCCAAGAACAGAGATTGGTCTATATATTTTCATCATCTCTCGCTCTTGATTTATAAATCGGTGCTACCCTCGCTAATTTCCACAGTTCAGAATATACCATTATCTAGAGAGACTTTCAAGATCATTGCTAAAGGTAAAGCGATTTGCTCAGATGCATCTTTGACAAGCGTGGTAGGTACTTTATCCGGTCCACTTGCCTTGCCATTTTAGCTGCTGTAGTGAGAGCAAAACGCCATCCAAGGTTATTTCTTTGAACGAAAATCTAGTTTGATGTTTTGTTTTATGTGTTTGATTGGATCATCACCTACTTTACTTTCTACTTTTGAGCAATTTCAGGTACAACCGAAACGAAGTGACCATTGAAGGCATTTGCTATTTCCCGATTCTCAGTTCATATCTTATTCTTTGCCTTTAGACTGTTAATCGATTTCATATCCTTCGTCTTACCAAGACTTTATTTATGGTCTTGCACATTTCTCAGGTTTACCTTCGTTTTCGTCTATCACCCATTGTAATAGCCTTCTATTGCTTTGTTTACTTCATTAGTAGTTTCATTACGCAACAGTTTGTACTCAGGCCATAGCTCGGGCTTCCCTACAGCTTCCCATTTTGCTCGGTTTCTCCTTCTTATCAAATCTCTTAGTGACGGAGATAACCATGGAGCATGTTCATCATACCCGAAAATTTTTTAAGCGGTGCATAAATTTCCAAATTTGTCTCAATATTTCTTGAAATAATTGAACCATTTCACTTGGTTCATGATATAAGGGAAGAGAATTTGCTCCCAGTTAATTTTTTGGAGATCATATTGAAACGCGAGTTGTTATATTTTTTAAGGTTCCTGGTCTCCACATATTTTGGTTCTTCCATTGTAGCTTTTTGTTCCATTTTTCTTATCCCATAAACCAGTAATGATCTACCATTCCTGTTTAGTACATCACGTTTGATAATTAAGTTAGGTTTGTTACAAGAGAAATGGTCTATCAAGCTTTTCGTAGTTCTGGTGTTATTTTCGCCAGCTGTACAATTGCTACTCTTGTATAATCCTGACTATTTGAGTCAGTTGAAGTTCTCTTGAAACTTCTGAGGCATTTGTATTTGGGTTTGGTGTTGTTTTTAAAGTCACAGTTTGCATCACGATAAGGATTATTTCCTTTTCTTCTTCATCCAGAATGGATAAAGGTTCATAGTTTTCAAAGCTTCTTGTATCATTCCCATTTGGGTCGATACCAGCATGCTAGGAAAATGGTTTGGAATGCTTTCTATAATTTCCAAGCATAAAAGTTCTAAATCGTCGCATTTGTACTTCATTACCGGACTAGTACGGTGTCTTTAATGTAAATAGCTACCCAGCACGTTTATATTACGGTCGTTTCTGATAATGTGGTAGCCACGAGGCCTCAGAATCGCTTATCCTTTCATCTAGCCTCGTTTCACTGAGACCTATGATGTCAATTTCACGATGTGAAGCAGCAGATTCAGTTCATGTCCTCTTTTCTTACGAACCGATGTTAAAAAAGCTATTTTAAGACCATTTCTCTCCTTACAAGCGGCTTATGCTTTGATTTTTCCTTGTCGCCTTGGTCAATTTTTTGAGCTGACTTCCTTAGCAGCATTTAATAAAATTAATTAAATACCTGCAAATTTGCGCACTCCGCCCTGGTTGATGTGTAGACGTCGTGAGCTAAATTTGAAAAAATGTTATTATTATCATAATGTCAAATCATTGATCATCAGTTCTTCTTCGAGCATCTTGTCCAGTTTTGTGGCTTTCGCATTCAGCTCTTTGTCTTGTCGTCTGAATATGGAGGAGAAAGCTATCTTTGATGTGGGGTTCTTTCTTGGATGGATTTCAATGTGTTCGTGATTTCTGACGCAAGTTTTTTGGCTGATGATCTCAAGTCGTTAGATGCAGCGTGTACAATTATGACGTCACTATCGGTTAAAGCCTTGTTCCCGTTGCTTGATTTTCATTCCTGATTGTGTTCGTATTTCAACTTGATGGTGCTTGTCATTGTTAATTTTTTCCTCATTAATTCTCAGGAGTTGCAGTCTCCAACAATTGTACTATTGTTTTTCTTGTGGGTGCCTGTTGTTGCCATGGCAGTCTGTGATGGATTGTTGTTCGCTTTTTCTTAGAATGTTTTGCTTTTCTGCAGCGATGGAGTTATGTGTTTACCTTTCTTTGCTTGTTGTTCATGCTTGTTAATCAACTCTGTGCGGATTTCAATGATGACCAACAATGCGACTAATGAAATTTCCCATTGTTACCAAGAGTTCTTACCAAATCTTCCTCTCTCATAAAGAGAAAAACTTCTTCGAACAAAGGTAGGAGAAAAAGGGTTTGATTTTACATCAAAGGCAACAATGCAATTATGCTTGCATTTGTTTGTATATTTGTCACTTGGTTATGCTTTGTTTGAGAGAAGCTCTGCGAAGTTCTTCCTCTGTTATTCCAATGAATTGGAATTTTCTATTGTTTAGTGGCACATAATTTCACTGCACATTGCCAATCAAGTCACTCCACTAATCGTTTCGGTGAAAGCATAGTTTTACTGCACACGGTTTGTAATTTTTTACAAAAATTGAACTTGTTAAATGCTCTTCGTCTGCACGATTTAATGTGCAGTACAATTATGTATAATTTTTTCTTTTCATTTGAATTGACAGATTGGTTTGTGCTCATTCAAGCTGAAGATGAAGTCAATTTTCTTGGCAATCCTTCTGCTCGGATTGGTTTTCTGCCACTCGGTAAATTTACGGCGTTATTAATCTTTCTATCGCCTTTTCATAAAATCGTCACTGTACTATATTTGTTTTGTATATTATCATAGCTACTGACTTGTATGATAGATACGTTGGCGGAAAAGTTCGATGAAATGTTGTTTTATCTTGTAGGTGCGGCAGAGGAACGCAAGATCAAGCAAAAGAAGCCCTGATGCGATCCGATGCTGAATCTGATGGCGATGTTGATGCTGGTCCAGAATCTCAGTCCGATGCTGATCCAGAATCTTGAGTCCGATGCTGATGAGTCAGAAGAGCCAAGTGAGGATGAGATGAGACTGAAATAGAAAACAGTAAGTCATTATATAATTCAATATGTAAATTTATCCAATTAACGTTGCGTTAACTAATATTTGACCATTGGTCTGCCAGGAGATCCAAATGAGATTTGTCCGATCAAGCAGACCCAAAACCCTTCTTCAGACGGTCAGCTTCAGACGTGTAGCTTCAGGCGTGTCAGCTTCAGGCGAGTTAGCTTCACGTCGCTGGACGTGTAGCCAAGTTGCTTAGGCGCATCAGCTGCAGAAGATATCGCTTCAGGCGCATCAGCTACAGAAGATATCGCTTCAGACGCATCAGCTACAGAAGATACCGCTTCAGAAGATTTAGCTTCAGACGCTGGGGAAAATAGATTGGCTGCTGTGTAATGCATGAACAACATGTAGTTAAATAGCTGATTGCAAATTCATGTACCTTACTCACGTTCACTTTTTAATTATTATGACCAACATTTCTACTTGAGTTTGTTTTGATTTGACACGTACCGCCCGTTTTACGTAGGTTCGGATTATTATATATTGCCATTAAGGGCTTGCTATGTCGAGGAGCTGTTAAGTTGGATTAAAAAATTCCTCAAAGTTTATTGAACGTTAGATATGTATAGTCAACCTTTACATATCTAACGTTCTCTAGATGTTCAAAGCCGCTTGGTGTTGTTGCTGCTGCGTAGCGGAACGAGTCCTTCTCGAGAAAAAATCTTGTGAAGATGTGTTTGTTTTTATGTGAAGATGTTTGTCGGATTCTAGCCTGCGCGTGGCCTTAAATCCTCCTCCGTTTAGCCGCATGCTGGCTTTATTATCAATTCATCAATGGCGGTAATCTTTGCTGCAGTGCAGTTAGACCTTCAGAAACATTGAGAAAACGCCATTTGGTTGGCTATCTGCTGGTTATTAACTTTTATTCGTTGCCCGAATCGAGAAGGCCCCAAAAGGCCATTTTTATTTCGACAAGAACACAGGAGTGCCTTTCTTGTCGTGGGGAAAGGTTCATTAAAATGAATGCATGCAAACAGAAGAGATCTTTGATCTTTATCTTTGATCTTCAAACTGAGCGTACACCTTCTCTTGATAAAGAATAATTTGCTGAAATGTATTATTGCTGAAATTCCAAAATCAAGCTATGAAACGTAAATGTCAATAAGAAATGTCAAATACAAATGATAACATTCAAATATATCAAATATAGAGAAACGACCTGTTTTTGTAGCAAATCCTAATCAAAGGAACCTTGAGGTGACTCGCGACAGATGGCTTTTATTTCACTGTATTATCCAGAAAGCGAAGAAAGTAATATCAATTAAAAGTCAAACTTGCGATCCTAAAAGTTGAGCTTGAACAAAAAACAATAACTAATTTTATTGACTATTCACGTTTTTTAACTCTTCGACATAAAAAACCTTGGATTTAATTTTCAGGATTGAACGCAGTAAAATAAAGAAACATTGGTTTTGAAACCACTCAAGCAAACATTGTGACTTCAATGTTCGATCTTGTTTCATCAAATTTCTCAAACTTGCATTTTCCAAAAAAATGAAGTAATATAATTGTTGTATTAGTTGCATAAGCATACAGCTAGAAAACTTTCTTCTTTTCACCTGATGCTTCCAACAACAAGTCAAAAATGCCACTTCACCGTGCGTAATCGTGCTCGTGGTCTTGCCCTGCCCAGCGTCTAGTATGGCACGTCACGTTGTTTATTGTTTCAACAAGTTTACATTTATCCAATGAAAAATTTGCAAAGTGATATGATACTTGGTAGCCTCATTCCAATCCAAAAGTGAACGTTTGAACCTGTTCCTTTTGGATTTACCACAATTGGATGTATGTGAACTGCATTCCTTTGTATTTACTTTCCGATCAAGGCTCTAATGTGGACGGCACATTTGTACGACGCTGGCATCGAAAAAAGAACATCATCAGCGTATCACAGCCAAGGCAATGGCTTTGCCGAGAGGAACATGCGCACTGTCAAAGACATGTTAAGATCAATTTTCTTGCATCGTCGTATTCAACAGACTCAATGCGCAAAATCTCCATCGACTTGTTTTTGCTTTAAATACTACAATCAGTAAAGCTACAAATTGCGTGCCGTACAATGTTATATTTGGCAGATCAGCTGCTTTACCTGAAGACGTTGTTTTTCAAAATGGTCGCCATGAGCGGTTTGATCATAACTCTCCAAGTGAGTACCTCTAAAGGAACTTTGCGTTACAATAGACGATATTTATATTCATGCAATTGAAGGACTGGAAATAAGTAAAGTTCAAATGCAGCAACATTACAATCGTAATCTTTGCCTATTCATTACAAGGAAGGGCAGTAGGTTTGGCTAAAGACAAAACATTATAAAATGGGTGAAAACCGCAAATTGGCACCCGGACGAAATGGCCCGTGGACGGTCCGAGAATAATTACCAAATAAGGTGTTAATTTTAAAATACTTAATGTTATCTCAAGAAATTGGGCGGTTAGCCTACCGGCCCGGATTGCTTGAGTATGAATAAGCTTTTACGGTCGATTGACCCGATTTGCCGTGCAAATTGTGGGGCCGGTACACCAGGCAGTACCAACCGAATGGTCAAACTGCAAAATGATAACTGAAATCATAATGTAAATCAAAATAGCTTTGAAACATAATACACTCATCGGAATAGTACGTCAGAAGGAGAACGAAAATGAAAACCTAACAAATTATTATACCCAGAAGAGGATCGAAATTGGCCAATCAGAAAAGAGGTGAATGATCGGTATAGCGCAAAAAACAACCAATCATCACCGGTGATGGAACAATAGATTATTGAATGATCTATTGTTCGATCAATAATCTATTGTTGAATAATCAATAATGTTTTAGGTCAAGAAATAAAGTCATTTGACATTCCGATTGTCGACATTTTGCAACCAATAATCTTTACTGCCAAACATTGAAGTAATCGTCGAATGAAATTTCCGAAAGGCATATTGATTTTTAGTAAGGGTGTTATTTACATCAGGATACTCGAAAAGCTGATCATGAGTGATTTTTTTCAAAAATTCTAGAAAAGATGCCAAGAACAGAGATTGGTCTATAATTATTTTCATCATCTCTCGCTCTTGATTTATAAATCGGTGCTACCCTCGCTAATTTCCACAGTTCAAGAATATACCATTATCTAGAGAGACTTTGAAGATCATTGCTAAAGGTAAAGCGATTTGCTCAGATGCATCTTTGACAAGCGTGGTAGGTACTTTATCCGGTCCACTTGCCTTGCCATTTTAGCTGCTGTAGTGAGAGCAAAACGCCATCCAAGGTTATTTCTTTGAACGAAAATCTAGTTTGAATGTTTTGTTTTATGTGTTTGATTGGATCATCACCTACTTTACTTTCTACTTTTGAGCAATTTCAGGTACAACCGAAACGAAGTGACCATTGAAGGCATTTGCTATTTCCCGATTCTCAGTTCATATCTTATTGTTTGCCTTTAGACTGTTAATCGATTTCATATCCTTCGTCTTACCAAGACTTTATTTATGGTCTTGCACATTTTCTCAGGTTTACCTTCGTTTTCGTCTATCACCCTTGTAATAGCCTTCTATTGCTTTGTTTACTTCATTAGTAGTTTCATTACGCAACAGTTTGTACTCAGGCCATAGCTCGGGCTTCCCTACAGCTTCCCATTTTGCTCGGTTTCTCCTTCTTATCAAATCTCTTAGTGACGGAGATAACCATGGAGCATGTTCATCACGTACCCGAAATTTTTTAAGCGGTGCATAAATTTCCAAATTTGTCAGATATTTCTTGAAATAATTGAACCATTTCACTTGGTTCATGATATAAGGGGAAGAGAATTTGCTCCCAGTTAATTTTTTGGAGATCATATTGAAACGCGAGTTTGTTATATTTTTTAAGGTTCCTGGTCTCCACATATTTTGGGTTCTTCCATTGTAGCTTTTTTGTTCCTATTTTTCTTATCCCATAAACCAAGTAATGATCTACCATTCCTGTTTCTAGTACATCACGTTTGATAATTAAGTTAGGTTTGTTACAAGAGAAATGGTCTATCAAGCTTTTCGTAGTTCTGGTGTTATTTTCGCCAGCTTGTACAATTGCTACTCTTGTATAATCCTTGACTAATTGAGTCAGTTGAAGTTCTCTGTGGATACTTCTGAGGCATTTTGTATTTGGGTGTTTGGTGTTGTTTTTAAAGTCACAGTTTGCATCACCGATAAGGATTATTTCCTTTTCTTCTTCATCCAGAATGGATAAAAGGTTTCTAGGTTTTCAAAGCTTCTTGTATCATTCCCAGATTTTGGGGGTCGATACCAGCATGCTAGGAAAAATGGTTTGGAATGTTTTGCATAATTTCCAAGCATAAAAGTTCTAAATCGTCGCATTTGTACTTCATTACCGGACTAGGTACGGTGTCTTTAATGTAAATAGCTACCCCAGCACCGTTTATATTACGGTCGTTTCTGATAATGTGGTAGCCAGGAATCGAGGCCTCAGAATCGCTTATCCTTTCATCTAGCCTCGTTTCACTGAGACCTATGATGTCAATTTCACGATTGTGAAGCAGCAGATTCAGTTCATGTCCTCTTTTTCTTACGAACACGATGTTTAAAAAAGCTATTTTAAGACCATTTCTCTTCCTTACAAGCGGCTTATGCTTTGATTTTTCCTTGTCGCCTTGGTCAATTTTTGAGCTGACTTCCTTAGCAGCATTTAATAAAATTAATTAAAATACCTGCAAATTTGCGCCTCCGCCCTGGTTGATGTGTAGACCGTCGTGAGCTAAATTTGAAAAAGAATGTTATTATTATCATTAATGTCAAATCCATTGATCATCAGTTCTTCTTCGAGCATCTTGTCCAGTTTTGTGGCTTTCGCATTCAGCTCTTTGTCTTGTCGTCTGAGGCCCCGTTCACACGATGCCGGATTCATATCGTTCGGATCGCTTTTCATATCGGATAGCCTTTCTGTTCACACGACACCATGCCCATCCGAAACGTTTCGGATCGCTTTTCCGGAGTCAAATCACTCCGCTCTGAAGGTGAAACGTTTCGGATCGCTTTTCATATCGGATAGCTTTTGGGCTCGTGTGAACGCATGAATCCGATACGCTTTGTGCTCCAGAACCTCTATTTGAAGCATTGGCGCCAACTACTCGACACTCTCAAGAGCGAGTGATGCTTAACTGTCACGTGCAATTGTTTTAGCAATAAGCATTGATGTGGGCCTGTGGGGCGCGCGGAGCGGAGCGTAGTCGTGTGACAGGAGAAAATTTCTTATCGGATTGCCTATGGAATCCGAAACGAAATGAATCCGGCATCGTGTGAACGGGGCCTGAATATGGAGGAGAAAGCTATCTTTGATGTGGGGTTCTTTTCCTGGATGGATTTCAATGTGTTCGTGATTTCTGACGCAAGTTTTTCTGGCGCTGATGATCTCAAGTCGTTAGATGCAGCGTGTACAATTATGACGTCACTATCGGTTTACAAGCCTTGTTCACCGCTTGCTTGATTTTCATTCCTGATTGTGTTCGTATTTCAACTTGATGGTGCTTGTCATTGTTAATTTTTTCCTCATTAATTCTCAGGAGTTGCGAGTCTCCAACAATTGTCACCTTTGTTTTTCTTCTGGGGTGCCTGGTTGTTGCCATGGCAGTCTGTGATGGATTGTTGTTCGCTTTTTTCTTCTTAGAATGTTTTGCTTTTCTGCAGCGATGGAGTTATGTGTTTTACCTTTGCTTTGCTTGTTGTTCATGCTTTGTTAATCAACTCTGTGCGGATTTCAATGATGACCAACAATGCGACTAATGAAATTTCCCATTGTTACTAACAAAGACGTTCTTACCAAATCTTCCTCTCTCATAAAGAGAAAAAATACTTCCTTCGAACAAAGGGTAGGAGAAAAAGGGTTTGATTTTACATCAAAGAGGCAACAAATGCAATTATGCTTGCATTTGTTTGTATATTTGTCACTTGGTACTGCTTTGTTTTGAGGGAGAAGCTCTACGAAGTTCTTCCTCTGTTATTCCAATGAAGATTGGAATTTTCTATTGTTTAGTGGCACATAAATTTCACTGCACATTGCCAATCAAGTCACTCCACTAATCGTTTCGGTGAAAGCATAGTTTTACTGCACACAGGTTTGTAATTTTTTACAAAAATTGAACTTGTTAAATAGCTCTTCGTCTGCACGATTTAATGTGCAGTACAATTTATGTATAATTTTTTCTTTTCATTTGAATTGACAGATTGGTTTGTGGCTCATTCAAGCTGAAGATGAAGTCAATTTTCTTGGCAATCCTTCTGCTCGGATTGGTTTTCTGCCAACTCGGTAAATTTACGGCGTTATTAATCTTTCTCTATCGCCTTTTCATAAAATCGTCAACTGTACTATATTTGTTTTGTATATTATCATAGCTACTGACTTGTATGATAGATACGTTGGGCGGAAAAGTTCGATGAAATGTTGTTTTATCTTGTAGGTGCGGCAGAGGAACAGCAAGATCAAGCAAAAAAGCCCTGATGCCGAATCCGATGCTGAATCTGATGGCGATGTTGATGCTGGTCCAGAATCTCAGTCCGATGCTGATCCAGAATCTGAGTCCGATGCTGATGAGTCAGAAGAGCCAAGTGAGGATGAAGATGAGACTGAAATAGAAAACAGTAAGTCAATTATATAATTCAATATGTAAATTTAATCAGCGCAATTAACGTTGCGTTAACTAAATATTTGACCATTGGTTCTGCCAGGAGATCCAAATGAAGATTTGTCCGATCAAGCAGACCCAAAACCCTTCTTCAGACGTGTCAGCTTCAGGCGTGTCAGCTTCAGGCGTGTCAGCTTCAGGCGTGTCAGCTTCAGGCGAGTTAGCTTCAGACGTGTTCGCTTGAGGCGTGTTAGCTTCAGGCGCATCAGCTACAGAAGATATCGCTTCAGGCGCATCAGCTACAGAAGATATCGCTTCAGACGCATCAGCTACAGAAGATACCGCTTCAGAAGATTTAGCTTCAGACGCTGGGGAAAATAGATTGGCTGCTGTGTAATGCATGAACAACATGTAGTTAAATAGCTGATTGCAAATTCATGTACCTTACTCACGTTCACTTTTTAATTATTATGACCAACATTTCTACTTGAGTTTGTTTTGATTTGACACGTACCGCCCGTTTTACGTAGGTTCGGATTATTATATATTGCCATTAAGGGCTTGCTATGTCGAGGAGCTGTTAAGTTGGATTAAAAAATTCCTCAAAGTTTATTGAACGTTAGATATGTATAGTCAACCTTTACATATCTAACGTTCTCTAGATGTTCAAAGCCGCTTGCTGTTGTTGCTGCTGCGTAGCGGAACGAGTCCTTCTCGAGAAAAAATCTTGTGAAGATGTGTTTGTTTTTATGTGAAGATGTTTGTCGGATTCTAGCCTGCGCGTGGCCTTAAATCCTCCTCCGTTTAGCCGCATGCTGGCTTTATTATCAATTCATCAATGGCGGTAATCTTTGCTGCAGTGCAGTTAGACCTCTCAGAAACATTGAGAAAACGCCATTTGGTTGGCTATCTGCTGGTTATTAACTTTTATTCGTTGCCCGAATCGAGAAGCCCCAAAAGGCCATTTTTATTTCGACAAGAACACAGGAGTGCCTTTCTTGTCGTGGGGAAAGGTTCATTAAAATGAATGCATGCAAACAGAAGAGATCTTTGATCTTTATCTTTGATCTTCAAACTGAGCGTACACCTTCTCTTGATAAAGAATAATTTGCTGAAATGTATTATTGCTGAAATTCCAAAATCAAGCTATGAAACGTAAATGTCAATAAGAAATGTCAAATACAAATGATAACATTCAAATATATCAAATATAGAGAAACGACCTGTTTTTGTAGCAAATCCTAATCAAAGGAACCTTGAGGTGACTCGCGACAGATGGCTTTTATTTCACTGTATTATCCAGAAAGCGAAGAAAGTAATATCAATTAAAAGTCAAACTTGCGATCCTAAAAGTTGAGCTTGAACAAAAAACAATAACTAATTTTATTGACTATTCACGTTTTTTAACTTTTCGACATAAAAAACCTTGGATTTAATTTTCAGGATTGAACGCAGTAAAATAAAGAAACATTGGTTTTGAAACCACTCAAGCAAACATTGTGACTTCAATGTTCTATCTTGTTTCATCAAATTTCTCAAACTTGCATTTTCCAAAAAAATGAAGTAATATAATTGTTGTATTAGTTGCATAAGCATACAGCTAGAAAACTTTCTTCTTTTCACCTGATGCTTCCAACAACAAGTCAAAAATGCCACTTCACCGTGCGTAATCGTGCTCGTGGTCTTGCCCTGCCCAGCGTCTAGTATGGCACGTCACGTTGTTTATTGTTTCAACAAGTTTACATTTTATCCAATGAAAAATTTGCAAAGTGATATGATACTTGGTAGCCTCATTCCAATCCAAAAGTGAACGTTTGAACCTGTTCCTTTTGGATTTACCACAATTGGATGTATGTGAACTGCATTCCTTTGTATTTACTTTCCGATCAAGGCTCTAATGTGGACGGCACATTTGTACGACGCTGGCATCGAAAAAAGAACATCATCAGCGTATCACAGCCAAGGCAATGGCTTTGCCGAGAGGAACATGCGCACTGTCAAAGACATGTTAAGATCAATTTTCTTGCATCGTCGTATTCAACAGACTCAATCGGCGCAAAATTCTCCATCGACTTGTTTTTGCTTTAAATACTACAATCAGTAAAGCTACAAATTGCGTGCCGTACAATGTTATATTTGGCAGATCAGCTGCTTTACCTGAAGACGTTGTTTTTCAAAATGGTCGCCATGAGCGGTTTGATCATAACTCTCCAAGTGAGTACCTCTAAAGGAACTTTGCGTTACAATAGACGATATTTATATTCATGCAATTGAAGGACTGGAAATAAGAAAAATTCAAGTGCAGCAACATTACAATCGTAATCTTTGCCCTATTCATTACAAGGAAGGGCAGTAGGTTTGGCTAAAGACAAAACATTATAAAATTGGTGAAAACCGCAAATTGGCACCCGGACGAAATGGCCCGTGGACGGTCCGAGAATAATTACCAAATAAGGTGTTAATTTTAAAATACTTAATGTTATCTCAAGAAATTGGGCGGTTAGCCTACCGGCCCGGATTGCTTGAGTATGAATAAGCTTTTACGGTCGATTGACCCGATTTGCCGTGCAAATTGTGGGGCCGGTACACCAGGCAGTACCAACCGAATGGTCAAACTGCAAAATGATAACTGAAATCATAATGTAAATCAAAATAGCTTTGAAACATAATACACTCATCGGAATAGTACGTCAGAAGGAGAACGAAAATGAAAACCTAACAAATTATTATACCCAGAAGAGGATCGAAATTGGCCAATCAGAAAAGAGGTGAATGATCGGTTAGTGCAAAAACAACCAATCATCACCGGAGATGGAACAATAGATTATTGAATGATCTATTGTTCGATCAATAATCTATTGTTGAATAATCAATAATGTTTTAGGTCAAGAAATAAAGTCATGTTGACATTCCGATTGTCGACATTTTGCAACCAATAATCTTTACTGCCAAACATTGAAGTAATCGTCGAATGAAATTTCCGAAAGGCATATTGATTTTTAGTAAGGGTGTTATTACATCAGGATACTCGAAAAGCTGGTCATGAGTGATTTT
>RQOL01000578.1:0-27919 GCA_013076295.1 Sanderia malayensis
AAACACGAACCTCCCAACGACAGCGCCACACGACACAGCGCATACTTGTAGCCGGCGTGAGTTCTGCAAACCTCCAGCAATGCCACTCCACCTTTCGTCAGGTTGATCACACCCGCCTCGATGTTATTCGTCAGAAAACACTTAAGACACAACCACCGTTTCTGTCTCTCGCGTAAACTCACGTGTTCGCACCATCGATAGGCAGCATGCAAGTGACAAACATGACACAAAGAAATCGTCCGTCGAGTGAATTTCTCCTCGTACCTCTGTTTGACCCCCTCGAGCGCCTTCTGAAAGTGCATCTGACCAATTGCACCTCGTTCCCACTCTCCCTCGACCGGCTCCCGTACCGCTTGCAACAGTGAAAACTTTTCTTCATTCCCCACCAAAAACTTCACTATCTGTTGCATCGCATAGATCAACAGAACACCGACGCGAACGCTGGCACCCCTTGCTGCCGCAAACATGTTGCCAAAAACCGGATTGTTTCTCTTCAACAGCAACTGAATCGTCACCGCATCGAACACCACACGAGCGCATCGTTGTCGTCGTCGTCTGTTCTCGTCATTGTCGTCATTGTCGTCGTGATTCTCCTCAACACAGCCATCTGCAATTGCAGGCTGTCGTCTAGAAGACAAAAAATACAAATAAACGATCAGTTGCAGTCATTTTTTCCTCCCACACTCGCATAAATACACGTTCAAGCCAAATGAACGAACGCACACAAGCACACACTATGATGACAACCTTGAAAAAACACTTCTTCCCACAATACGACGAATGACTGTTATGGACTGCCAGAGAAACGCTTGCTCGCCTTCATACCCGAAGCCGAGAAGAAAACTCTGCTCAAATGACACATCAGCGCTCATCACGAACTCGTCCAACACCTCGAACAACTCAAATCGTCCAGGTACTTGAGTCTCGTCTACCACATCGAAACGCCAGGCAAATGTCATAGCAACGATCTTCTCACCCTGCTCACCGTGGTCCAGTTCAAGCCGAAACAAAAAGCCGACACCAACTTCACAACCTGGCTACACAACAACGCCTTCCAAGAGCTGTTCAAACGCATCCACAACGCGCGGCTCAGCCTTTCGCCTACCTGTGTCTGTCGAAAGTCTCAAACTATTCAACGCCTATCGTAACAAATTCGGCTGCTTACTTGACACTTACCCGCTCGACGAACTGTTCGTCGTCCTTTCCGCAGCGGCAGCAGCAGCAACGAGAACAGCATCCACTTCCTCCGGGAAGAATGTCGATGGCAACGTCGACCGCACTAGTGCTGGTGGTGGCAGTAGCAGTAAATCATCATTCTCACCGCCATCAACGTCATCTTTTTCTTCATACGCCAGCAAACGACGTTTTTCTAACGACAGTGGCGGCGGCGACGGCGGCGGCTCCACACACATGTTCGCCGCCCTTCTCTCCCGAAACAGCAGCGCGGTGGCAGTGGTAGTGGCGGCAGTGGCGGTGGTGGCGGCAACATAGGCGATGCAGTCGGCAACGACAACGGTGAAAATACCACGGACGATACCTTTGCCAACATGGACGACGTCGGCTTCAGATCATCGCCATCTCCTCCTCCTGCATTCGCATTCTCCGGTGTCACCATCATGCCCTCCAACACAGTACCAATCAACGATCGTGACGACGACATGACCAGCGCTGACATCACCACTGCAAAACAAAAAGACTACCTACAATGCACAACGTTCATGCATCACGGACAATGTCAAAACCGTTCATCGACATCTACTCTCGCGAAAAGCACACGGTCGACAACACCAACATCGTGCACCAGATCGTTCTCAATGAGCACGTCAACAAATACAAAGACGTCCACTTTGTCTCTCTCAATAGTAGCGCCGGCGGCGATAACACCAAACGTAAATGCCCTCTTCCTCCCTCATCGTCCTTTCCTCGTTGTTCTCCCTTCTCGCTGGGTAATGATGATGATGATGATGATGATGATAATATTCACTCTTTGTCGTCATCTACAACGTCCTCCTCCTCTTCACCCACAACAACAACAGCATCAGCAACATCAACACCAAAAGAACAAGAAGAAAATGAAAAACAAACGTATGATAATTATACAGTAACAGCACCACTGTTAAAGAAAACAAAAACGACAAAAAAAACCACACAATTCTACTTCTTCTTCTCTCAGGATCGATCGTTGCAAACTAGCAAACTAGTGAACTACTACTACTACAAAAACATCTTAATTTATACTCTCATGCGTTTAATCATTTATTTGTTCGTTTCACGTGACGTATTCATTTCTTTCTCTCTGTTCAACAATGCCCCTTCCGATCAATTCTCCTGCAAAACAATTCCGAAAAACACACACACACACACACACACAATAAGACAAACCCTCATAGCAACTCCGAAAAACTCCCTCGAACAATAGCGATAAACTCCAATAATAACGATAAACTCCATAGCAACACCGACAAACTCCCTAAAACAATAGGAATAAACTCCAACAATACACATCAATCACCTTTTGTTTGCTATCAACATAAAAACAACCAATCTCGATCGGTTGTTCAATCAGTGGCTCGATCATCGACCCAGCACATCATTCATCATTCATAAGAAAATGCCGAACGCTAATGATAAAGCTGATCATGATGATTATGATGACAACAACAGCAGCAGCACTAATGCTCAAGCTCTAACACAACTCAACTACGACCTCATGAAAAAACAACTTCGAAAAACAACAGGTCTCCATTTACGGTTGAAACAACATTTCGCACAACTCCAAACGCACCTCGCCAACACCAGTCAACACACCACACGACTGCTCCGACTTTACGAAAAGAAACTCGCGCATCTCAGCATGAAGTTGGCGCGTCAAAAAACCGACAATCAATACATGAAAAAGAAACTCGCTCACATCACATCACAACACAACAACAACTACTAATACGGCACTATTCGCTTCATCAAACACCAGCTGCAGCAGCCAATGACAAACATCCTCGAACATCAACACCCATAAAATCACAAGACCACACCACCATCATCTCAATCGACGTCGACGACGACAACAATGATGATGATGATGATGCTGATACTTCTCCAAAACCTGAAGATCCACTCCTTCTGTACACCAATCACGAAATCGCCCAAATCCAAACCTTCCAAATCAAACACGAAGAAGAAGACACCAACAACAACAACAAAGAAGAAGAAGAAGACACACTCACATTTCCCATGTGGAGCGAACAACCACCAAACAAATTCATACTCTAACAAGTAACTACATTTACATTTTACTTCACAAATACATATATATATCTGTATATATATAGGTATACGTGTTGTATAATCTTTCTCCTGCCAACTCTGTCTTTTTTTTCTACATGCTCTCTCTCTCTCTCTCCGATAATTATCTGAAAAATATTTTTTTCCTGGCTAAATCATTGTCTTCCTCTTCCCTGTCTTCTTTAAATACTTAAAAAAAAAGACAGTGAAAACGATGACAATGCACTCATTTTCTACTACGACGACCTTTGGTTTTTTACCTAAATCATTGCCCTCTTCTTCCCTTTCCTCTTTAAATACTAAAAAGGACAGCGAAGACGATGACAATGTCCTCATTATCGCGTTTTTCAGGTTTCTCTTCAAATAATCACTAATACTAAAGAGAACTCTGAAAAACGCGATAACTACACGGTACCGGCACGTCGTCATCAATCGTTTTCTTCCATTCTCCCAATTGCGTACTACTTGATTTGCTGGGAAAGAAGTTTTTTTAAAATTTATTTTTAAAAATTCTCCTTTCGAGCAAATCAAACTGGATCGTAAGAAACTGCACACGAAAGAAAAGTATTACTTGTTTAATTCTCGACACAAGTAATAACATTTCGCCAATCCTAATTCTTTCTCTTTGGTCAAGATGAAATATCTGACTGCCGTGTCGTTTTCGTCATTGGAAAAGACATAACGTCAACATTAGCGTCCGATACTTTGGGCCTGACATTGACATTTGTTGCGAGCGTTGCATGCAGTTGTACCGGCTTGTCTGATTAATCGTTAACCAAACAATCCTGTACGACAGCATTCCTTGGGAGAATTTTCCGCATGTGCCGCAACAGCATATCGAACCACGACATTATTTCCTGTTGTACCGGTAACTACCACGTTAGATATACCCACAATCAGAAGCTTTTCTGTTTCCATGTCTGACTTTTGTAGACTTAGTAGAATTTGCTCTTGTGCAAATCCATCTCATTCTCTTCCACACCTCTTTCGGTCGAGATGACTCAATCCAAAAATAGTCGTAATACTATTCATCACATGGCAACCAATTTCATCTGCGAATTTCTCTTTCATTTGATTTGTTTCGACTCCATCTTGCCGAGATGAATTTTTTCCAATCGATTCATCTCCCTTGTTTTTTTTAACAGAAAGAGTTTTCCGTCGCAGAAGCAAAACGCATGCAACACATTCTACTTCTGGGATTGAAAACTCTTCATCTTCACCAGACGGACGTGCAAATATGCTAGTCCGTCCATCTGCCCCTGAAAAAATCAAAATTTATTCATTTCTTGTTGTTTTTCAGATAACCAATCTGGTCTAACATATTTGCACGTCTGATCTTCTAGCAGCAGGAGTCGATTAGAAAAAAATTACATCTTATTTATAACAAGAATAAAAGACCATAAACGAAATATCTTATTCATAACACAATAAGACATTTCGTTTGTTTGCTTTGCCAACACTTGTCTATCTGTGACTTCTGTACTTCCATGAGCTTATTCACCAGGCTCTTTGCTAATAAATCTAAAACTTAAAGAAATACACGATTATTCACTTGTTTTCAGTCATATTAACATTCATTGCCATAATTTACATATGAATCCACGCTAATACATCCAAAACTAAAGAACATATAACATTCATTCCCACAATTTACACATGATTCCGCGCTAAAAATTCTAAAACTTAGAGAAATACACAATTATTCACTTGTTTTCAGTGATATTAACATTCATTCCCATAATTTACATATGAATCCACGTCAATACATCCAAAACTACAGAACATATAACATTCTTTCCCACAATTTACACTAAAAAAATTAACATTCATTCCCACACTTTACACTAATGAAAATTAACATTCATTCCCGCAATTTGCACATCAATTCACGTAAATAAAGCTAAGACCAAGGAAATGATACAGCTATACAAGTAGATGCAGCTAAACCTATAGGAAGATTAACTTTCATTCAAACAATTTACACACTATTCCACGTTGAAACATCTAAAACTTAGTGAAATACATGATTAATCTTCAGTGATATTAACATTCACTCCCATAATTTTTACATGAATCCAAGTAAATACGTCCAAACTAATGAACATAAAACATTCATGCAAAGAACTTACACAAAAGAAATTTAACATTCATTCCCACAATTTAAACTAATGAAAATTAACATTAATTCCCACAATTTACACATGAATCCACGTAAATAGCGCTAAATCTAGGAAAATCATAACATTCATCCCCACAGCCTAAACCAAGGAAGATTTACTTTCATTCCCACAATATACACATGAATCCATTTTAATACATCCAAATCTTAGTGAAAACACTCTTAGTTACCTGTTCAGAGATAATAACAGACATTCCCACAATTTACACATGATTCCACGCTAATAAATCTAAAACGTAAAGAAATACACGATTCTTCTTCTTCTTCTACGTCATAGACCGCTATGGTCCGTGGACGCACATCGATAACATGTCGAACGCCACTCTTGTCTGAACTGGGATGCTCGGGTAGCTTCAGCCACACTTCCACCGGTCCACCGCTTTATGTCATCTATCCATTTCCTTTGCGGCTTTCCTTGAGCATGGTTCCCAGGAGCACGGCCATGCATGATGGTGTGAGCAAGCTCGAGATCTCCAGGGTGCCTTGAAACGTGGACAAACAGTCTCAATTTCCGTTCCTTCGCCATCTCTAGTAGACCATGCTGCACACTTCCTGCCATGTTTGCTACTTGTTGTCTGACTAACTCGTTCGTCCTTCTGTCAGTCCATTTGATGCCTAGCATTCTCCTGTAGCACCACATTTCACAAGCATTGATCTTCTTCTCAATTTCCTCATTTTAAGTCCAGGCTTCACACCCATATAGCAGCACCGATGTTATTACAGATGTGAGAAGGCGAAGTTTTACCGGGAAGGTGATTTTCCTTGAGTTCCAGATGGTTGATAGTTTGGTCATCTCTGCTTTTGCCATACCAGTTCTTATGCGAACCTCGGCAGTTGACTTCCCATTCTCATGGATGGTGCATCCCAGATACTTGAACTGCTGTACCTGTTCCAATGGTGCTCCTCCTACCTCCACATTCTCATCAATCCTCTCAGAAGTTGCGCCGACCACCAACACGTTGCTTTTTTCTGCACTTATCTCCATGCCCATTTTCTTCGAGGTCTCAATCAAACTCTTAGTCAGGCCTTTGAGTCTGCTGGCTGATGCGGCAAGCAAGGCAATGTCGTCTGCAAAACGGAGATTGGTTAGTGGCTTTCCCTGAATCGAAATTCCACTTTCAAAACCATCAGTAACCCTTGTCACCAGCTCTTCTAAAAATGCGTTGAATAACATGGGTGAGAGGATACAGCCCTGCCGCACTCCGACGCTGCATTTGAAGAATTCACTTAGGTTGGTATTGACTCTTACTGCACTCTTGGCGTTCGCATACAAGTTTTTCAGACATGTCATTATGTTGCTGTCAATTCCGTACTTTTGAAGGACAGCCCAAAGGGCCTCGTGCCACACTCGGTCAAACGCCTTCTTATAGTCAATGAAGTTGTTATAGACTATCATGCTGTTCTAGATGTATTTTTCGCAGACAATTCACAGGCTACAGATTTGTTCGACCCTTCCTCTTCCAGCTCGGAACCCTGCTTGACACTGATCAAGAACCGACTCGATCGTTTTCAGTAGTCTTCCTTGGATTACCTTGAGCAATACTTTGCTGGGATGACTGATCAAGCTGATTGTCCTGTAATCTGAGCACTTTTTGCTGATTTTCTTTGGTATTGGGACGATGATAGATTGGGTCCAGTCCTTGGGCCATGTACCAGTCTCTAGAACTTTGTTGCACAAGCTGTGGAGCACCTTAATGGCTTCCTGCCCGCCGTATTTCAGCAGTTCGCCCGGTACGTTGTCAATTCCTGGAGTTTTGTTGTTTTTCAAGCTGCGCACTGCATGTTCGATCTCGGACAGCAGTATTGGCGGCGCAGTTTCAATGGGACTTGCTTGTTCCTTGAGTTCTTTGAGAATTGATTCGTCCTTGTCTGCTTTACAGTTGTACAACTCTTCACAGTACTCTTTCCATCTTGACGTCACTTCTTCAGTGGTTGATAGCAGCGTACCGCTTTTGCTCTCGATGACATTAGTTCTGGCAGCTTTCAGCTTCTCGGTCAGTTTTTCACAGTTTCGAATGCCACTTTCGGATTTCTTGTCATGTTTCCATCGATGATGTTGCATTGTTCGGTGATCCGTTCCTCTCTAGCTTTCTTCACCTCCTTCTTCACTTTCTTGTTGGCCTCCCTGTATGCGTCCAAATCTGCCGGGCTGTCGAACCTTCGTCCTTTGAGCGCGCTTCGTGCTTCACAGCTGTCGATCATGTCTGTAGTTATCCAAGGTATTTTCTTACTTCTTCGTCTTCTAAGAAACTCAAGTGCCACTTCGTTCATCTTTTCAGACAATTCTTTTGCTTGTTCTTGCACGTTGTTGATTAACAGTAGAGGTGCGAACCTTCCTCCAATTCTCGCCTTGAATTTTTGTGCAACTTCTGGATCCTTCAATTTTTTGACATCATAGCGCAATAACAGTGTTGCTGTCTTCTTGCATTTGAGAATTTTGAGCTTAATGGACATCATTAGGAGGTCGTGATCACTGCCGATGTCTGCTCCCGGATAGGTTCTCGTTGTTCTTGCAAAATGCTTGATCGCAGGTGTTTGCTTGCCATGATGTAGTCCAGTTGGTAATGATCAGTTCCATTCGGTGCATGCCATGTTGTCCTGCGGGAATTCTTGTGAGGGAACAGCGTGTTGGCAACCACCAGCTTGTGCTTCACAGCAAAGTTTCACGCCATCTCTCCTCTTTCATTTGTCGCTCCTAATCCAAACTTCCCTGCTGAGCCGGGCCAAGTTCGTTTTGCATCGCTTCCTATTTGACAGTTCCAATCACCTTGAACAATCATATGGTCCCTCTTGTTAAGGGCTTTCAAAGTTTCCTCAAGCTTTTCATAGAAACTTTCGATTTCATCCTCCGATGAGCTTGATGTTGGAGCATACAGCTGCACAGTTGCGATATTTTTTGGTTTTGCTCTAACCCGAATGACAATAATTCTGTTAGAAATTGGTTTGCACTCCATGATTGATGGTGCTGTTTCCTTATTCACCAGGAACCCTACTCCACTAGCGCGTTTATTCTCTTCACCTGACCACCATATTCTGTCAACGTTGTCTAGGATGGTTTCACCCATTCCTTTCCATCTCATCTCGGAGATGCCGAGTACATTCAATCGGTACCTTTCCATTTCAAGCTGGAGTTGCTCCCGTTTGCCTGCCGCATATAGTGTTCGAACATTCCAAGTTGCTGTTGTGAACGTCATCTTCGGTAGGTTCAATTTCTTCTCGTGGGAGCCAGTCGCCCACTTGACACTCCCACCCTGGCTCCGACCAATGGGGAGCGCGGCCGTTGTTTTCCTGGGCCTCGACCAATCCTCTCTGGGTATGGATGGCCGTTGCCTCACCGAGAGCTCATCCGCCCTTTGAGAGGTCTTATTTTAGTCCTGCTGGGTGTCCACACACCCTGCTCACAAGGTTACCGGGGTAACCAAGTGGGGAAGCCGGTTTAGTCGCCGACGACCCAACCATGGAACAGGTGGTACTGGTTTACATGTTACCAGTAGCAGGCATGACCTGACCTGACTCAATTATTCACTTGTTTTCACGATTATTCACGATTATTCACTTGTTTTCAGTGATATTAAGAATCATTTCCATAATTTACATATGAATCAACGTCAATACATCGAAAACTAATGACCATATAGCATTCATTCCCACAATTTACACTAAAAAAACAACATTCATTCCCACAATTCACACTAATGAAAATTAACATTCATTCCCACAATTTTCACATCAATCCACATAAATACCTCTAAATCTAGGAAAATTATAACATTCATTCCCACAGCTTAAACCAAGGAAGATTTACTTTCATTCCACAACATACACATGAATCCATTTTAATACATCTAAATCTAAGTGAAAACACTTTCAGTAACTTGTTCGGAGATATTAACATTCATTCCGACAATTTAAACATACTTCGGCGCTAATAAATCTAAAACGTAGTGAAATACACAATTATTCACTTGTTTTCAGTGGTATTAACACTCATTCCGATAATTTACACATGAATCCACGTCAAAAGATCCAAAACTAATGAACATATAACATTCATTCCAAAAATTTACAAAAAAAATTGATATTCATTCCCACAAATTACACTAATGAAAATTAATATTCATTCCCACAATGTACACATCAATTCATGTAAATAGAGCTAAACAAAGGAAATTACATAGCTATAATGTAAATACAGCTAAATATATAGAAAGACATAGTTTCATTCCCACAATTTACACATGAATCCACGTTGATACATCTAAATTTAGTGACAACCCCTTTAGTTACTTGTTCAGAGATATTAATATTCATTCCCACAATTTACACACGATTCCACGCTAATAAATATAAAACTTAGTGAAATACTCAATTATTTACTTGTTTTCGGTGATATTAACATTCATTCCCATAATTTATACATGAATCCAAGTAAATACACCGAAAACTAATGAACATATAATGTAACGCACAAAGGTATCTAGGGGACATAATGCGTCCCAATTAACATGGGCAAGGTGTGACTTGTTTTATATTTGTGTTTATTGTGTTGCTAATTAGCTTTAATCAATCTTGTGGTGACACGTACATTAAAAGGTGCTGGTAGGGTCTTGCTTGGACATGTTAGTCGTTTGTTGCACTAGAGTCATACACAAATTGCAGTTCTTCGGCTATTGGATCGTTCAAGCTACAGGAAAATAAAGTTTGTAAGAAATTAACTTGTTTCTAATTAATCGTAATTTTCTTCACTGCATTCGTTTTCTTCGTTAACTGTATTAGTTACTTTGAGTGAAAATTTTCTTGTAGCAAACCGCATCATTTGCTATACCCAGTATGTTTTTTGCTGTGTTTCTTGGGTTAGTGTGGTGTGCGCGTTGAAACTACCCTTGTAGCAGATTGTACAAGTTTTTGAAGCTACATCAGTTTGAAACTTTCTTAATGGATGAAGAAGAAAATTTGGTATTCCCAGATGGAGAAAATCGTAACAGAAAGCGAATAGATGCCGAAGAAAGAAGAAACTGAAAAGGACCAGAGCGAATGCAAAGCTTGGTTTAACAAGAGCTCTGAAGCAAATAGACGAAACAATTCTGGCTGAATCTTCCCTTTCTGAAGTGAACGAAGGTGAAAGAAATTTGAATCCTTTGATCAATTCTGTCGTGGGTGTGAGAAAGTATCGCAACTCCATTGTCGATGAAGATGATTTGGATGAAAGCCTTGCTTATTGTCACGAAGTCAAAGTGATATTGCTGGCCATGCAAGATCGCATAACCTTACGTTATGAATATTACCAGCAGCATGGTGAAGCAGCACATGAAGACGATGTTACCCCTGAAGATTCGGTGAGCCAAATTTATTCCACTGAACAATCCTGTAAGTCTTCTAGATCGTCTGTGAGATCAGGAGACTTGCTTTTACAAGGAAATAGACCGACAAATGCCACCAGGAGAGCTTCGTTGATGGCAGAGGCATCATTTATCAAGCTGAAGCGATCCCTCACAAATCAAAAAATAAGGTTGCAACAAGAATTGGAGGATTTAGATACGAAGATGCAATTCAGAAAATTAGAAGCTGAAGACGAAGTTTTTGATGAATTTGAGACGGCAATGTCCCACACACAGTCTGCTCCTCCGAATAAACCAGAATGACATTTGTATTTTGGTAACGAAACCGCTGATCGTCCTTGCCTTTCAGCTCCTCCTCAGCCTCTGAGTCGTTCCTTCGGTTTGCCAGTGATGTCCCGTGGAGAAGATCGTGTGTCAGATGCTCCTCCTCAGCCCGTGAGTCGGTCCTTTGGTTTGCCAGTGATGTCCCGTGGAGAAGATCGTGTGTCAGTTGCTCCTCCTCAGCCCTTGAGTCGGTCCTTCGGTTTACCAGTGATGTCCCGTGGAGAGGATCGTGTGTCAGATGCTCCTCCTCAGCCCGTGAGTCTGCCCTCTGCCATAGTTGACCAATCAGTGCATATGCCAGATCTTCAAACTCCGCACAAATTCATGCAATCCTGTGACTTGAGTGTCTCTCCAGAAGATACTATCACCACTCGAGAGGATCTGCATGATTCAGGTATTGACTACCTTGAAACGATGGGCAAATTAGCAGCTGCTACATTGCTGCCCAAATCTGAACTTATGATATTTGATGGTGATCCATTAAAATATTTCACCTTTATAAAATCCCTTGAAAATAATGTGGAAAAGGATGTTTGCGATTCTACTAGACGGCTACAACTCCTTATTAAATACTGTACTGGAAAAGCTAACAAGGTGATAGAAAACTGCATTTTGTTGAGCCCATCTGAGGGATACAGGGAGGCTAAGAAGCTACTGGCTGAAAGGTTCGGGAATGTGTACATGGTCACGAATTCCTGGATACGCAAGGTAATGGATGGCCCAATCATCAATCCTGGTGACCGGGAAGGACTGATAGACCTGGCAGACGATTTACAAAACTGCGTGCTTACCCTCCAAGCGACAGGGAGACTGAACCAAGTCAACAATGAGGACTGTTTAGTGAAGATCCTGGAGAGATGTCCTGGGTTTGTCAAATCTCGCTGGCAATCGAAAGTTTACGAGTTTCGAGAGCGTGGCCACAACCCAAACATTAAAGATGTAAGAACGTTGGTGAAAATGGTTGCTGCTGAAAAGAATGATCCAGTATTTGGCGCAATCATGGAAAAGGACAGCTGTAAACAGGTTACGAGGGACAAACGTTTCAGACGATCTACGTCAGTAGCTGATAAATCAGGTTACAGCAAGCACGTGAAGTCAACATTCAGACAGACGATTCCCAGAAGCCCAGTGAAACGGAAGAAATGCAAGATGCTACTTTTGCTCTGGAAAACATAAGTTGGAATCATGTCCAGACTTTAAAAAGAGAGATAGCGATGAATAATTAAAGTTTATTCATTCTCACAAACTCTGTGATAACTGTTTGTCTTCGAACCACTTCTCCGCTGGTTGTAAACGTCGAAAGGAATGCAAAGTGCCTGATTGTTGCCTGAGAAGAAAGCACTTGACTTCCTTACACGAAGCAGTTATGGCCTTTGACAAGAAATGTCGCGAGATGCCAACAGCAATAGCAGTCAACGATCAACAGCAATCCGGAAATTTAAAGCAGTTTGTTGGATCAAACCTTGAAACTGGGGCCGGATGTTACGGCAAAGGATTATGGATTGTACCAGTAAAGATAAAGGGATATAAAGAAAACAAGATAATATCTACGTGTGCAATGCTAGATACAGGCTCGACTGCGTCATTCTGCACGGAAGCAATGTTAAAGAACCTTGGAATCTCTGGAAAAATATGTAAAATATCTCTGGCTACTATCAACAATGAAGAACAGCATGAATGTGTCACAGTCAGCTTAGATGTCATGGATCTGGATGAGAATGTGATGATCGAAATTCTGAATGCTCTTTCAGTTAAGAAGCTGAACATCTCAGCAGAATCAATCACACTAGGGGTCATCACTCGCTTCGCTCGTTCGCCCCAGCCCGTGAAGTAAAAAAAGCTTAATCTGGTTGGCGCACTTCGTGCGCTGCATTCGCTTACGCTCATGCCACTTTCAACCCCATTTACAATGGGTTAGCTCGCTGCGCTCGCATGTCTATCTATTATCAAAAACCATTGACTGATAGGGCGCATTTCATGCGCAGCATTCGCTTCGCTCATGCCTCTTTCAACCCCACGTGCAATGGATTAGCTCGCTGCGCTCGCCTGTCTATCTTTTGTCAAGAAACATTGACTAATGGGGCGCACATCGTGTGCTGCATTCGCTTCGCTCATGCCTCTTTCAACCCCACGTGCAATGGGTTAGCTCGTTGTTTTGGCCAGAGTTTCGCCACCGTCACATGACATCACAGAATAGTAATATTAGACTAGCCAGGTTCGGTCGCTTCCGCTCCCTCCCCGGGAGCCCGTCAAGTAAACAAAGCTTAATCTAGTTGGCGCGCTTCAGGCGCTGCATTCGCTCCCGCTCATGCTCATACATACATACATACATACATACATACATACCCTACAATACATACCCTACAATACATACCCTACAATACATACCCTACGATACAAACCTTACAATACATACCCTACAATACAAACCCTACGATACATACCCTACCATACATACCCTACGATACATACCTTACAATACATACCCTACAATACATACCCCAGAATACATACCTTACAATACATACCCTACAATACATACCCTACAATACATACCCTACATTACATACCCTACAAAACATACCCTACTATAAATACCCTAAAATACATACCCTACAATACATACCCTACAATACATACCCTACATAACATACCCACAATAGATACCACAATACATACCCTACAAAACATACCCTACAATACATACCCTACATAACATACCCTACAATACATACCCTACAATACATACCCTACAATACATACCCTACGATAGATACCTTACAATACATACCTTAAAATACATACCTTACAATACATACCCTACAATACATACCTTACAATACATACCCTACAATACATACCCTACAATACATACCCTACAATACATACCCTACATAACATACCCTACAATACATACCCTACATAACATACCCTACAACACATACCCTACATAACATACCCTACAATACATACCCTACAATACATACCCTACCATACTTCCCCCTGGCAAGCGACCACCCAGCGCCTGCCCTGCCGCCCCCCCCTAAAAGCAGTTTCTTCTGAAAGTGAGAAAATGAATTCATCAACCTACTTTACAGACACTAAAACTTTCAATTTAAATTAACGTAGCCAATTTTTGTCCTACACGCCCCACGAAAATATCAAAATGAAGCTAATAGCTTGGCGAACACTTATCGAAAGTATTTGGGTGAAAATAACAAAGTTTTGGCAGCTTAAAATTTAATTTTCGCGAATGGAAAACACCCGCGTGTTGCTTGAAAATTTCGTGTTTTGCAGCAAAACCCAAACTCGGCCAAAACTGTCCAAAATCAGAGGAAAATCGACAAAACAAAAAAACAAAGCCATATAACTTTAGTTCTTGTGTAAATAAACAGTTATCGAAAGTTTAAATGAAGAAAATCGGCCCAGAACGACCCGAGAAAATCAAAATTGTCCTCGCGTTTTGGTTAGGCCCTCGAGCCAAAAGAAAAACGTGAGGTGAAACAAAAACAAAACTCGCGCTATTTTCAGCCAAAGACAATTAAATAAATAAAATACCTTGAAATAATTGTTCACCAATTGTCTCCACATGTCTTGACAACAATTGACACGTCTTTACAATTGATTTCCGGCACGTATTCACGTTTAAACCCGAGCAACTTGCCGCCCGTTCAACTAAAAAACACGTGCTTCTCCTTGCTCGTTTTGCATCTCATTAACTCCGTCCTCCGAACTTTCTAGAAAGTCGGAACACAAAATGGCCATAACTCCCGAACCGATGTGGTTAGAAATTACCGGAAAGCTTTAGTTTCATCAGCACAATGCAGCGATCATTTCCATACTAATTTCCACCCTTATAGACCCCCAAGAAAATGGCCTTTATGATATCAAGGAAATTCCTTTGATCCCATTGTTTTTTCGAAAGTCGATTGTTCTGGAGACAATGGCCCATTGTTGAGCGGCTCCTGGTCACGTGTGATCACATTTTATTATATATAGACTAGCCGGGGGCACTCGCTACGCTCGCTTCCCGGAGCCCGTCAAGTACAAAAAGTTTAATGTGGTTGGCGCGCTTCGCGCGCTGCATTCGCTCCCGCTCATGCCCATACATACATACATACATACATACATAAATACATATCTACCTACCTACATACATACATACATACATACATACATACATACATACATAAATACATACATACATACATACATACATACATACATATATACATACATACATACATGGGCCAGGTTCGGTCGCTTTGCTCCCTCCCCGGAGCCCGTCAAGTAAACAAAGCTTAATCTGGTTGGAGCTCCTCGTGCCCTGCATTCGCTGCCCCTCATGCCCATACATACATACATACATACATACATACATACATAAATGAGCCGGGTTCGGTCGCTTCGCTCCCTCCCCGGAGCCCGTCAAGTAAACAAAGCCTAATCTGGTTGGCGCGCTTCGCGCGCTGCATTCGCTCCCGCTCTTGCTCATACATACATACATACATACATACATACATACCCGACAATACATACTTTACAATACATACCCTACAATACATACCCAACAATACATACCCTACAATACATACCTTACAATACATACCTTACAATACATACCTTACAATACATACCTTACAATACATACCCTACGATACATACCTTATCATACATACCTTACCATACATACCCCACAATACATACCTTAAAATACATACCTTAAAATACATACCCTACAATACATAACCTACAATACATACCCTACCATACATACCCTACAATACACACGACGCCACATTTCTAAAGAAAGTAAAGGTGGGAGGTTGAATCTTCCCCCCTGCCAAGCGACCGCCCCGCGCCCACGCTGCCCCCCTGAAAGCCGAAGGTTGATAGCTTCAGTGTGAAGTTTGAAAAAAATAGTTGCCTTCAAAAATTTAAACAATGTTGGAAAATTTAAAGTGAATCTCTAATAAAAAATATATCAAACTGGTAGCTATGGACACAGCGAGTCCGATAAATATATTCACATTTCTTAACAGTTTTGTTTTGAATTTAAGATTGTATTTAGTGCAGCCCAGCACAAAAGCCGTGGAAAAATTTATTCATGAGCCAACTTTAAAAAACACAAAAATTCCCCTAACTTGGTCAAAATTGGTCCATTTGAACTCAAATTACACCAGCATGAAGCTAATACCTTGGCGAATAAGTATCGAAAGTACTTGGGTGCATGTGAAAAGCTTTTGACAATTTTAGTTGGACATTTTTAAAGTCCAAGGTATGATTTTCTTCATCAAAAATAGCCGTGAAATCAAGCCCCTGCAAAAAATAGCATTTAAAACACGATTCACCAACTTTCAAATTAAATTAACGTGGCCAATTTTTGTCCTACAGAACCCACGAAAATATCAACATGAAGCGAATAGCTTTGCGAACATATATCGAATATATTTGGTTGAAAAAAACAAAGTTTTGGCATGTTAAAATTTAATTTTCAGAAATGCAAAAACACACGCGTGTTGCATGAAAATTTCGTGTTTTCGAGCAAAACCCAATCTCGGCTAAAAGTGTCCAAAAACAGAAGAAAATCAACGAAACAAAAAAAACAAAGCCATATAACTTTAGTTCTTGTGTAAATAATCAGTTATCGAAAGTTTAAATGGAGAAAATCGGCCCAGAACGACCCGAGAGAATCAAAATTGTCTTCGTGTTTTGGTTAGGCCCTGGAGCCGAAAGAAAAACGTGGGGTTAAACAAAACAAAACTCGTGTTATTAAAAAACAAAAAACAATCAAATAAAGGAAATACCTTGAAATAATTGTCCATACATTGTCTCCACAGGTCCTGAGAACAATTGACATGTGTTTACAATTGATTTCCGGCACAAATTCACGCTTAAACCGGAGCAACTTGCCGCCCGTTCAACTACGAAAACACCTGTTTCTCCCTGCTCGTTTTGCATCTCATTAACTCCATCCCGGGAACTTTCTACAAAGTCGGAGCACAAAATGGGGCATAACTCCGGAACCGCTGGGGTTAGAATTTAGCCAAATAGTACACTGTCATCAGCACAATGCAGCGATCATCTCTATACCGACTTGCACCCTTATTTGCACCCCAAAAAAAAGCCTTCGTGTTCACAACCAATTTCCTTTGATCCCATCGTTTTTTCGAACGTTGATTGTTCCGGAGACAATGACCCATTGTTTGGTCTCTGCGGGTCACGTGTGGAAAAACCTTATTATATAATAGACTAGCCGGGGGCACTCGCTTCGCTCGCTTCCCGGAGCCCCCGAAGCAACAAAAGTTTAATGTGGTTGGCGCGCTTCGCGCGCTGCATTCGCTCCCGCTCATGCCCATACATACATACATACATACATACATACATACATACATACATACATACATACATACATACATACCTACATACCTACATACATACATACATACATACATACATACATACATACATACATACATACATACATACATACATGAGCCGGGTTCGGTCGCTTCGCTCCCTCCCCGGAGCCCGTCAAGTAAACAAAGCTTCATCTGGTTGGCGCGCTTCGCGCGCTGCATTCGCTGCCGCTCATGCCCATACATACATACCTACATACCCTACGATACATACCCTACCATAAAAACCCTACAATACATACCCTACCATACATACCCTACAAGACGTACCCTACATAACATACCCTACAATACATACCCCACAATACATACTCTACAATACCTACCCTACATAACATACCCTACGATACATACCCTACAATACATACCCTACAATACATACCCTACAATACATACCCTACAATACATACCCTACATAACATACCCTACAATACATACCCTACAGAACATACCCTACATAACATACCCTACAATACATACCCTACAATACAAACCCTACAATGCATACCCTACAATACATACCCTACGATACATACCTTACAATACATACCCTACATAACATAACCTACTATGCATACCCTACAATACATACCCTACAATACATACCCCACAAAACATACCCTACAATACATACCTTACAATACATACCTTACAATACATACCTTACAATACATACCCTACAATACGTACTACGACGCAACATTTCTAAAGAAAGTCAAGGTGGGAGCTCGAATCTTCCCCCCTGGCAATCGACCGCCCCGCGCCCACGCCGCCCCCCTGAAAGCCGCTTCCGAAAGTTGATAGCTTCAGTGTGAAGTTTGAAAAAAAATAGTTGCCTTCAAAAATTTAATCAATCCTGGAAAATTTCAACTCAATCTGTCATAAAAAATATATCAAACTGTAGCTAAGGAAACAGCGAATCCGATAAATATATTCACATTTCTTAACAGTGTTGTTTTGAATTTTAAGAGAGTATTTAGTGCAGCCCAAGACAAATGCCGTGAAAAAATTTATTCATCAGCCAACTTTAAGAACACAAAAATTCCCCTAACTTTTGTCAAAATTTGTCCATTTGAACTCAAATTACACCAGCATGAAGCTAATACCTTGGCGAATAAGTATCGAGAGTACGTGGGTGCATATGAAAAGCTTTTCGCAATTTTAGTTGTAACATTTTGAAGTCCAAGACATGATTTTGTTGATCAAAAATAGCCCTGAAATCAAACCCGTGAAAAAAATAGCATTGCAAACATGAGTCACCAACTTTCAAATTAAATTAGCGTGGCCAATTTTTGTCCTACAGAACCCACGAATATATCAACATGAAGCTAATAGCTTGGCGAACATTTATCGAAAGTATTTGGGTGAAAAAAACAAAGTTTTGGCAGGTTGAAATTTAATTTTCGCGAATGCAAAACACACGCGTGTGGCATGAAAATTTCGTATTTTCCAGCAAAATCCAAACTCGGCTAAAACTGTCCAAAAACAGAGGAAAATCAACAAAACAAAAAAAACAAAGCCAGATAACTTTAGTTCTTGTGTAAATAAACAGTTATCGAAAGTTTAAATGGAGAAAATCGGCCCAGAACGACCCGAGAAAATCAAAATTGTCTTCGTGTTTTGGTTAGGCCCTCGAGCCGAAAGAAAAACGTGAGGTTAAACAAAACAAAACTCGTGCTATTTAAAGCCAAAAACAATTGAATAAAGGAAATACCTTGAAATAATTGTTCACCAATTGTCTCCACAGGTCCTGACAACAATTGACACGTCTTTACAATTGATTTCCTGCACGTATTCACGTTTAAACCCGAGCAACTTGCCGCCCGTGCAACTAAAAAAACACGTGCTTCTCCTTGCTCGTTTTGCATCTCATTAACTCCGTCCTGGGAACTTTCTAGAAAGTCGGAACACAAAATGGGCCATAACTCCCGAACCGTTTGGGTTAGAAATTAGCGGAAAGCTTTACTGTGATCAGCGCGATGCAGCGATCATTTTGATACTAATTTGCACCCTTATTGACGCCCAGGAAAAAAAACCTTTATGGATACAACGAAAATCCTTTGATCCCATTGTTTTTCGAACGTCGATTGTTCAAAAGACAATGGGCATTGTTCACAGTCGGCGGGTCACGTGTGATCGTAGAATAGTATATATAGACTAGCCGGGGGCCCGGTCGCTACGCTCCCTCCCCGGAGTCCATCAAGCTCAAAAAGCTTAATGTGGTTGGCGTGCTTCGCGCGCTGCATTCGCTCCCGCTCATGCCCATACATACATACATACATATATGAGCCGGGTTCGGTCGCTTCGCTCCCTCCCCGGAGCCCGTCAAGTAAACAAAGCTTAATCTGGTTGGCGCGCTTCGCGCGCTGCATTCGCTGCCGCTCATGCCCATACATACATACATACATATATGAGCCGGGTTCGGTCGCTTCGCTCCCTCCCCGGAGCCCGTCAAGTAAACAAAGCTTAATCTGGTTGGCGCGCTTCGCGCGCTGCATTCGCTGCCGCTCATGCCCATACATACATACATACATACATACATACATACATACATACATACATACATACATACATACATACATACATACATACATACATACATACCTACCTACATACATACATACATACATACATACATACATACATACATACATACATGAGCCGGGTTCGGTCGCTTCGCTCCCTCCCCGGAGCCCGTCAAGTAAACAAAGCTTAGTCTGGTTGGCGCGCTTCGCACGCTGCATTCGCTGCCGCTCATGCCCATACATACATACATACATACATACATACATACATACCCTACGATACATACCCTACAATACATATTCTACGATACATACCCTACGATACATACCCTACAATACATATCCTACAATACATAACCTACATAACATACCCTACAATACATACCCTAAAATACATACCCTACAATACATACCCTACATACATACCCTACAATACATACCCTACAATACAAACCCTACAAAACATACCCTACAATACATACCCTACAATACATACCCTACAATAAATACCCTACAATACATACCCTACAATACATACCCTACGATACATACCCTACAATACATACCCTACAATACATACCCTACAATACATACCCTACAATACATACCCTACCATACATACCCTACCATACTTCCCGCTGGCAAGCGACCACCCAGCGCCCACCCTGCCGCCCCCTTAAAAGCCGTTTCTTCTAAAGTGAAAAAATGCATTCATCAACCTACTTTACAGACACTAAAACTTTCAATTTCAATTAGCGTGGCCAATTTTGTCCTACACACCCCACGAAAATATCAAAAATGAAGCTAATAGCTCGGCGAACATTTATCGAAAGTATTGGGTGAAAAAAACAAAGTTTTGGCAGGTTAAAAAATGATTTTTGCAAATGCAAAACACACGCGTGTTGCTTGAAAATTTCGTGTTTTCCAGCAAAACCCAAACACGGCCAAAACTGTCCAAAAACAGAGGAAAATCAACAAAACAAAAAAAAACAAAGCCATATAACTTTAGTTCTTGTGTAAATAAACAGTTATCGAAAGTTTAAATGGAGGAAATCGGCCCAGAACGACCCGAGAAAATCAAAATTGTCTTCGTGTTTTGGTTAGGCCCTCGAGCCGAAAGAAAAACGTGAGGCCTAAACAAAACAAAACTCGTGCTATTTAAAGCCAAAAACAATTGAATAAAGGAAATACCTTGAAATAATTGTCCACACATTGTCTCCACAGGTCTTGACAACAATTGACACGTCTTTACAATTGATTTCCGGCAGGTATTCACGTTTAAACCCGAGAAACTTGCCGCCCGTTCAACCGAAAAAACAGGTGCTTCTCCCTGCTCGTTTTGCATCTCATTAACTCCGTCCTCGGAACTTTCTAGAAGGTCGGAACACAAAATGGGCCATAACTCCCGAACCGCTGGGGTTAGAAATTAGCGGAAAGCTTAGTTTCATCAGCACAATGCAGCGATCATTTCCATACCAATTGCACCCTTATTGACCCCCAGAGAAAAAAGCCTTTGACTGGCAACGCCCGCTCCGTTGATCCCATTGTTCGGTCGAACGTCGATTGTTCAACAGACAATAGGTCATTGTTCACAGTCGGCCGGTCACGTGTGATCACATTTTATTATATATAGACTAGCCGGGGGCCCGGTCGCTACGCTCCCTCCCCGGAGCCCCCCAAGCGACAAAAGCTTAATGTGGTTGGCGCGCTTCGCGCGCTGCATTCGCTCCCGCTCATGCCCATACATACATACATACATACATACATACATACATGCATACATACATACATACATACATACATACATACATACATACATACATACATACATACATACAACATACATACATACATACATACATACATACATACATACATACATACATACATACATACATGAGCCGGGTTCGGTCGCTTTGCTCCCTCCCCGGAGCCCGTCAAGTAAACAAAGCTTAATCTGGTTGGCGCGCTACGCGCGCTGCCTTCGCTGCCGCTCATGCCCATACATACATACATACCTTACAATACATACCCTACAATACATACCCTACGATACATACCCTACAATACATACCCTACAATACATACCCTACAATACATACCCACAAACAACCCTACAATACATACCCTACATAACATACCCTACAATACATACCCTACATAACATACCCTACAATACATACCCACAAACATACCCTACAATACATACCCTACAATACATAACCTACAATACATACCCTACAACACATACCCTACAATACATACCCCTTACAATACATACCCTACAATACATACCCTATAATACATACCTTACAATACATACCCCACAATACATACCCTACGATACATACCCTACGATACATACCCTACGATACATACCCTACAATACATACCCTACACTACATACCCTACAATACATACCCTACAATACATACCCTACAATACATACCTTACAATACATACCCTACAATACATACCCCTACCATACATACCCTACGATACATACCCTACAATACATACCCTACAATACATACCCTACAATACATACCCTACAATACAAACCCTACAATACATACCCTACAATACATACCCTACATAACATACCCTACAATACAAACCCTACAATACATACCCTACAATACATACCTTACGATACATACCCTACGATACATACCCTACAATACATACCCTACAATACATACCCTACAATACATACCCTACAATACATACCCTACAATACAAACCCTACAATACATACCCTACATAACATACCCTACAATACATACTTTACAATACATACCCTACAATACATACCCTACAATACATACCCTACATAACATACCCTACAATACATACCCTAGAATACATAACCTACATAACATACCCTACAATACATACCCTACAATACATACCCTACAATAAATACCATACAATACATACCCTACAATAAATACCCTACAATATATACCCTACAACAAATACCCTACAATACATACCCTACATAACATACCCTACTATACATACCCTACATAACATACCCTACTATACATACCCTACAATACATACCCTACAATACATACCCTACATAAACATACCCTACATAACATACCCTACTATACATACCCTACAATACATACCCTACAATACGTACTGCAACGCAACATTTCTAAAGAAAGTAAAGGTGGGAGCTCGAATCTTCCCCCCTGACAATCGACCGCCCTGCGCCCACCCTGCCGCCCCCCCTGAAAGCCGAAGGTTGATAGCTTCAGTGTGAAGTTTGAAAAAAATAAATGCCTTCAAAAATTTAATCAATCCTGGAAAATTTAAACTCAATCTGTAATAAAAAATATATCAAACTGTAGCTGAGGAAACAGCGAATCCGATAAATATATTCAGATTTCTTAACAGTGTTGTTTTGAATTTTAAGAGAGTATTAGTGCAGCCCAACACAAAAGCCGTGAAAAATTTATTCATCAGCCAACTTTAAGAACACAAAAATTCCCCTAACTTGGTCAAAATTTGTCCATTTGAACTCAAATTACACCAGCATGAAGCTAATACCTTGACGAATAAGTATCGAAAGTACTTGGTGCATATGAAAAGCTTTTCGCAATTTTAGTTGTAAATTTTTGAAGTCCAAGACATGATTTTCTTCATAAAAAATAGCCGTGAAATCAAACCCCTGCAAAAAATAGCAATTGAAACACGATTCACCAACTTTCAAATTCAATTAGCGTGGCCAATTTTTGTCGTACACACCCAACGAAAATATCAACATGAAGCTAATAGCTTGGCGAACATTTATCGAAAGTATTTGGGTGAAAAAAACAAAGTTTTGGCAGCTTAAAATTTAATTTCGCGAATGCAAAACACACGCGTGTGGCATGAAAATTTCGTGTTTTTCAGCAAAATCCAAACTCGGCCAAAACTGTCCAAAAACAGAGGAAAATCAAGAAACAAAAAAAACAAAGCCATATAACTTAGTTCTTGTGCAAATAAACAGTTTTCGAAAGTTTAAATGGAGAAAATCGGCCGAGAACGACCCGAGAAAATCAAAATTGTCTTCGTGTTTTGGTTAGGCCCTCGAGCCGAAAGAAAAACGTGAGGCTAAACAAAACAAAACTCCTGCTATTTTAAGCCGAAAACAATCAAATAAAGGAAATACCTTGAAATAATTGTCCACCAATTGTCTCCACAGGTCTTTACAACAATTGACAGGTCTTTACAATTGATTTCCGGCACGTATTCACGCTTAAACCCGAGCAACTTGCCGCCCGTTCAATTACGAAAACACCTGTTTCTCCCTGCTCGTTTTGCATCTCATTAACTCCATCCGGGGAACTTTCTAGAAAGACGGAACACAAAATGGGGCATAACACCGGAACCGCTGGGGTTAGAAATTAGCCAAATAGTACACTGTCATCAGCACAATGCAGCGATCATTTCTATACCGATTTGCACCCTTATTGCACCCCAAAAAAAAGCCTTTATGGATACAACGAAATTCCTTTGATCTCATGTTTTTCGAACGTCGATTGTTCCGGAGACAATAGGTCATTGTTCAGAGTCGGCGGGTCACGTGTGGAACAATCTTATTATATAAGAGACTAGCCGGGGGCGCTCGCATACGCTCGCTTCCCGGAGCCCGTCAAGTACAAAAAGTTTAATGTGGTTGGCGCACTTCGTGCGCTGCGTTCGCTCACGCTCATGCCCTTTCCCACCCCACGTATATTGTTTTGGCTCGCCCTGGCTCCCCTGTCTATCTATTGTCACGATTGTAGTGTTAACATGCATGAAATTTAGTTTTAGCGATCAGCCTCGTTTCATTTGAAATCCTCGTTCTTATGAGATAAGCCTCGTACTGATGTTATAGTAGGTAAGATGCAACATCAAAGTTTGTTTTGTTTTAGGGACAACAACAATTAGCCTGCTGTTAGTTGAGTGCATCCATTGAGACTTGGCTGTGGTCCTTTGTCAAGCTAATATGAACAGTAAAGGATGATCTATGATGAGCATCCAGAATTTAAATTAATGTTGACTACAGAGGTATGGTTTTGTTTCCATGATAAGATGATACTGACGCATTGATTTTTAATAAAGCAATAGGTATATAGCGTCCAATACTTGCATTTGTACCAAGATGTATATCAGTAGATCTACAACGTGAAAGAAACAAATTATATTATATTTAACATGTTGGTATATTACTATCGAGGGTAAAAAATAATTAGATTTGGATAAGATAGCCCTTGGGAGCTGAATAAGTGGATAGCGAAAAATTGCTCTTTCATAATTAGGGACTCTGTTTAACTGGAATAACAATTGGGACTTTCTTCACTGTATTGTAACGTAGTATTTAGAAGATATGAAAAGCCTTCATAGCAAAAAGTAAGTTTGACTCAAGTAACAATAGTTTCCTTCCTTAATATTAATGTTAAATAAAGAGAGAATCTGTGGAGTTTAATTTCCTTTCATGTTGATTCAATGTATCTCAATATAAAAAGAAATAAAGAAATCAATATTGTTAATATTAATATTATCAATATTGTCAATATTGACATTACAGACAAAACAGATCATGTAATGCATTTGCCACGAAAACGCTTTATTAAATTAAATAAAGTACAAAGATTTCCACAGCTGGGATTGGCTTTACATAGTTTGAATCATATAGAACATAAGGATAAGTACCTGTTACCTTGGATATTCAAAGCAAAAGTACTTCATAATCATCATCAATGGGATGGGAATGGCATGGTGAAAGGAGTTTCATAGGAGTATTGGGCTTGGCTGTTGGTAAGGCAAAGAAGGCAGCCACAAAGTGAAAAGAAGCGACTGCAACATGTGGCTACAGGATTAAACACTCTTGTGAAAACATTAAATATAAAAAGCTATCAAACATAAGCGGAGTTGTCAATTTGGCATCAAGAAACCTAATGGTGAGAATGAGTGAAATACAATTGGCCTAAGAAATTTGTAGTTTAAATGTCAACTTGAATGGGGTGAAAGTAAAAGTAAACTCTACTTACCCCTCAGCTATGGCAAAATGAATGTTTCCCTCAGGTTTACTTTGTCTTATTTCAGCATCAAGTTTCGTTGCGATCCAAGATTTCGGAATTATGTTATGCTTATGCTGTTCTAATATGAAATATTAGGACAGCATGAGCACGAAAATGAAAAATTGCTACGTTGACGAAACATAGCATAAATCGAAATCATACAACGAATTTTATTGTTATGCAGCCTCGTTTGGACGTAATTATCTGATTGAGCTGGATTGGCTAACAATCAGGGCAACCTCAACTGAACAAAGAACATGCTGTTAGTGCGCCCTTCCTTTCATATTTGTTGTTCCTGAGAGGGTGAATGGTGATGGTAAGTAGGTTTTGCAAAGCGTATTATATCATTGCGATCTTTCAAGATACATCTTGAAAATAAATGTATAGCGTTTCTGTGAAGGCTTTGATTCATTTTACCAGCGTATAAGACTTTAGGAAATATAGTATTTGACAAAATCCCTTGAGAATAGGCCACATGTAAGAAAAACGGATGCTAGAGATATGATACATTGTCTGTATTTCAAGATGATATATGATTCTGTTCTTTTTACATTTTATTACATGTACTATTCTTGCATTTTAGGTGGTGCATAACTTGTGTAGCCTCATGTTAATGGAGGCAATTTTTGAATGTTCTTCAGGTAAGTATTGAATTATAGGAGATCATTACGCATCCGAAAGGCCATCTAGGCATCCGAAAGGCCAGTTCATTTATAAAAACGGGTTTTTGAAATACATTCTTACCAATTTGTAGGGCTTGTGTCAAATCGCGTGAAAGTAGAGTGAAAGGAATTTTGGTGATTAATATTTTTGGCAAAGTGCATTGTTTTTCAAAGGTAAGAGTCTGTTATTATTTTCTTATTATTATTATTATTATAAATTGTATTTAGTAATTCTGGTGGACTACACATGTTGACTAATTAGGAAAACCAACAAACATTAAAAGAAAATGAACAAAGAGAAACATTAAAACAGTAACAGGTTAAATCAGTTGTCAATGAATTCCTCTTACTAACGATAGTATTTCTTGTTTGGCACTTCTGCCCACATGCATCGGGTTTTGCCTTCGACTTTTTTCGTTATTTTTTTTGCTTTCTTTTTTATCTTTTTTGATTCTTTTTTTATTGAGAATTTAATTGTTATTTCATTAGATTTTTTGTAGGAAAGAATACATGGTTTCAGAAAGAGTTTAAAGTGAGCAATATGTTTTTGCACGGATGAGATGGGTATTTAGCATTGCAACTTACGCCAATTTGATCTTTTGTCAGGTGTCTCCCTTGGAGGCTCACTAAATGAAATTTGTTCCCTAGTAATTGAGCTGAATTTGTCAGCACATTCTCTTTTAGTGTGGAGATATCTTTGAAGTTGAAAAGCTACGACAAATAGGACAACAATGAATTTAGAAGAGTGACTCACTATTGTTAAAAGGTATGATACATTTGTGTTTCCTTGTAATGCAGTTGGATTACGTTGGTATTCACAACATTTAGTAAATTGATCAATATATGGATGAAAGTATTTTAAATGTCACCTCCACTTCCTTGCCACAATGAATCATTGTAGCTTCCTTTTGCACAGGGTTCTCAACTTCACCCTCAACTGTTGCTGCAGTCTCCTGATTCATGGAACTTCTGATTCAGCATTCATTTTTGCACTATATTTAAATATATTGTTATTGTCGGTGAATGAAAGCAGACTTAATAGGCTATCAGTTGTTTGAATTTGCCTCCACACCTACACTTTTAATATATTAATATCACATGGTTTATTTTCTGCAGATAATGAATAATAA
>RQOL01000578.1:28019-49446 GCA_013076295.1 Sanderia malayensis
AATTCCTGGATACGCAAGGTAATGGATGGCCCAATCATCAATCCTGGGGACCGGGAAGGACTGATAGACCTGGCAGACGATTTACAAAACTGCGTGCTTACCCTCCAAGCGACAGGGAGACTGAACCAAGTCAAGAATGAGGACTGTTTAGTGAAGATCCTGGAGAGATGTCCTGGGTTTGTCAAATCTCGCTGGCAATCGAAAGTTTACGAGTTTCGAGAGCGTGGCCACAACCCAAACATTAAAGATGTAAGAAGTTGGTGAAAATGGTTGCTGCTGAAAAGAATGATCCAGTATTTGGCGCAATCATGGAAAAGGACAGCTGTAAACAGGTTACGAGGGACAAACGTTTCAGACGATCTACGTCAGTAGCTGATAAATTAGGTTACAGCAAGCACGTGAAGTCAACATTCAGACAGACGATTCCCAGAAGCCCAGTGAAACGGAAGAAATGCAAGATGCTACTTTTGCTCTGGAAAACATAAGTTGGGATCATGTCCAGACTTTAAAAAGAGAGATAGCGATGAATAATTAAAGTTTATTCATTCTCACAAACTCTGTGATAACTGTTTGTCTTCGAACCACTTCTCCGCTGGTTGTAAACGTCGAAAGGAATGCAAAGTGCCTGATTGTTGCCTGAGAAGAAAGCACTTGACTTCCTTACACGAAGCAGTTATGGCCTTTGACAAGAAACGTCGCGAGATGCCAACAGCAATAGCAGTCAACGATCAACAGCAATCCGGAAATTTAAAGCAGTTTGTTGGATCAAACCTTGAAACTGGGGCCGGATGTTACGGCAAAGGATTATGGATTGTACCAGTAAAGATAAAGGGATATAAAGAAAACAAGATAATATCTACGTGTGCAATGCTAGATACAGGCTCGACTGCGTCATTCTGCACGGAAGCAATGTTAAAGAACCTTGGAATCTCTGGAAAAATATGTAAAATATCTCTGGCTACTATCAACAATGAAGAACAGCATGAATGTGTCACAGTCAGCTTAGATGTCATGGATCTGGATGAGAATGTGATGATCGAAATCTGAATGCTCTTTCAGTTAAGAAGCTGAACATCTCAGCAGAATCAATCACACTAGGGTCATCACTCGCTTCGCTCGTTCGCCCCAGCCCGTGAAGTAAAAAAAGCTTAATCTGGTTGGCGCACTTCGTGCGCTGCATTCGCTTACGCTCATGCCACTTTCAACCCCATTTACAATGGGTTAGCTCACTGCGCTCGCATGTCTATCTATTATCAAAAACCATTGACTGATAGGGCGCATTCATGCGCAGCATTCGCTTCGCTCATGCCTCTTTCAACCACGTGCAATGGATTAGCTCGCTGCGCTCGCCTGTCTATCTTTTGTCAAGAAACATTGACTATGGGGCGCACATCGTGTGCTGCATTCGCTTCGCTCATGCCTCTTTCAACCCCACGTGCAATGGGTTAGCTCGTTGTTTTGGCCAGAGTTTCGCCACCGTCACATGACATCACAGAATAGTAATATTAGACTAGCCAGGTTCGGTCGCTTCGCTCCCTCCCCGGGAGCCCGTCAAGTAAACAAAGCTTAATCTAGTTGGCGCGCTTCAGGCGCTGCATTCGCTCCCGCTCATGCTCATACATACATACATACATACATACATACATACCCTACAATACATACCCTACAATACATACCCTACAATACATACCCTACGATACAAACCTTACAATACATACCCTACAATACAAACCCTACGATACATACCCTACCATACATACCCTACGATACATACCTTACAATACATACCCTACAATACATACCCCAGAATACATACCTTACAATACATACCCTACAATACATACCCTACAATACATACCCTACATTACATACCCTACAAAACATACCCTACTATAAATACACCTAAAATACATACCCTACAATACATACCCTACAATACATACCCTACATAACATACCCTACAATAGATACCCTACAATACATACCCTACAAAACATACCCTACAATACATACCCTACATAACATACCCTACAATACATACCCTACAATACATACCCTACAATACATACCCTACGATAGATACCTTACAATACATACCTTAAAAACATACCTTACAATACATACCCTACAATACATACCTTACAATACATACCCTAAACACATACAACATACCTATAAACATACCCTACAATACATACCTACTAACATATATACTACATATACATACCCTACAAACACATACCCTACATAACATACCCTACAATACATACCCTACAATACATACCCTACCATACTTCCCCCTGGCAAGCGACCACCCAGCGCCTGCCCTGCCGCCCCCCCCTAAAAGCAGTTTCTTCTGAAAGTGAGAAAATGAATTCATCAACCTACTTTACAGACACTAAAACTTTCAATTTAAATTAACGTAGCCAATTTTTGTCCTACACGCCCCACGAAAATATCAAAATGAAGCTAATAGCTTGGCGAACACTTATCGAAAGTATTTGGGTGAAAATAACAAAGTTTTGGCAGCTTAAAATTTAATTTTCGCGAATGGAAAACACCCGCGTGTTGCTGTTTTGCAGCAAAACCCAAACTCGGCCAAAACTGTCCAAAATCAGAGGAAAATCGACAAAACAAAAAAACAAAGCCATATAACTTTAGTTCTTGTGTAAATAAACAGTTATCGAAAGTTTAAATGAAGAAAATCGGCCAGAACGACCCGAGAAAATCAAAATTGTCCTCGCGTTTTGGTTAGGCCCTCGAGCCAAAAGAAAAACGTGAGGTGAAACAAAAACAAAATCGCGCTATTTTCAGCCAAAGACAATTAAATAAATAAAATACCTTGAAATAATTGTTCACCAATTGTCTCCACATGTCTTGACAACAATTGACACGTCTTTACAATTGATTTCCGGCACGTATTCACGTTTAAACCCGAGCAACTTGCCGCCCGTTCAACTAAAAAACACGTGCTTCTCCTTGCTCGTTTTGCATCTCATTAACTCCGTCCTCCGAACTTTCTAGAAAGTCGGAACACAAAATGGGCCATAACTCCCGAACCGATGTGGTTAGAAATTACCGGAAAGCTTTAGTTTCATCAGCACAATGCAGCGATCATTTCCATACTAATTTCCACCCTTATAGACCCCCAAGAAAATGGCCTTTATGATATCAAGGAAATTCCTTTGATCCCATTGTTTTTTCGAAAGTCGATTGTTCTGGAGACAATGGCCCATTGTTGAGCGGCTCCTGGTCACGTGTGATCACATTTTATTATATATAGACTAGCCGGGGGCACTCGCTACGCTCGCTTCCCGGAGCCCGTCAAGTACAAAAAGTTTAATGTGGTTGGCGCGCTTCGCGCGCTGCATTCGCTCCCGCTCATGCCCATACATACATACATACATACATACATAAATACATATCTACCTACCTACATACATACATACATACATACATACATACATACATACATAAATACATACATACATACATACATACATACATACATATATACATACATACATACATGGGCCAGGTTCGGTCGCTTTGCTCCCTCCCCGGAGCCCGTCAAGTAAACAAAGCTTAATCTGGTTGGAGCTCCTCGTGCCCTGCATTCGCTGCCCCTCATGCCCATACATACATACATACATACATACATACATACATAAATGAGCCGGGTTCGGTCGCTTCGCTCCCTCCCCGGAGCCCGTCAAGTAAACAAAGCCTAATCTGGTTGGCGCGCTTCGCGCGCTGCATTCGCTCCCGCTCTTGCTCATACATACATACATACATACATACATACATACCGACAATACATACTTTACAATACATACCCTACAATACATACCCAACAATACATACCCTACAATACATACCTTACAATACATACCTTACAATACATACCTTACAATACATACCTTACAATACATACCCTACGATACATACCTTATCATACATACCTTACCATACATACCCCACAATACATACCTTAAAATACATACCTTAAAATACATACCCTACAATACATAACCTACAATACATACCCTACCATACATACCCTACAATACACACGACGCCACATTTCTAAAGAAAGTAAAGGTGGGAGGTTGAATCTTCCCCCCTGCCAAGCGACCGCCCCGCGCCCACGCTGCCCCCCTGAAAGCCGAAGGTTGATAGCTTCAGTGTGAAGTTTGAAAAAAATAGTTGCCTTCAAAAATTTAAACAATGTTGGAAAATTTAAAGTGAATCTCTAATAAAAAATATATCAAACTGGTAGCTATGGACACAGCGAGTCCGATAAATATATTCACATTTCTTAACAGTTTTGTTTTGAATTTTAAGATTGTATTTAGTGCAGCCCAGCACAAAAGCCGTGGAAAAATTTATTCATGAGCCAACTTTAAAAACACAAAAATTCCCCTAACTTGGTCAAAATTGGTCCATTTGAACTCAAATTACACCAGCATGAAGCTAATACCTTGGCGAATAAGTATCGAAAGTACTTGGGTGCATGTGAAAAGCTTTTGACAATTTTAGTTGGACATTTTTAAAGTCCAAGGTATGATTTTCTTCATCAAAAATAGCCGTGAAATCAAGCCCCTGCAAAAAATAGCATTTAAAACACGATTCACCAACTTTCAAATTAAATTAACGTGGCCAATTTTTGTCCTACAGAACCCACGAAAATATCAACATGAAGCGAATAGCTTTGCGAACATATATCGAATATATTTGGTTGAAAAAAACAAAGTTTTGGCATGTTAAAATTTAATTTTCAGAAATGCAAAACACACGCGTGTTGCATGAAAATTTCGTGTTTTCGAGCAAAACCCAATCTCGGCTAAAAGTGTCCAAAAACAGAAGAAAATCAACGAAACAAAAAAAAACAAAGCCATATAACTTTAGTTCTTGTGTAAATAATCAGTTATCGAAAGTTTAAATGGAGAAAATCGGCCCAGAACGACCCGAGAGAATCAAAATTGTCTTCGTGTTTTGGTTAGGCCCTGGAGCCGAAAGAAAACGTGGGGTTAAACAAAACAAACTCGTGTTATTAAAAAACAAAAAACAATCAAATAAAGGAAATACCTTGAAATAATTGTCCATACATTGTCTCCACAGGTCCTGAGAACAATTGACATGTGTTTACAATTGATTTCCGGCACAAATTCACGCTTAAACCGGAGCAACTTGCCGCCCGTTCAACTACGAAAACACCTGTTTCTCCCTGCTCGTTTTGCATCTCATTAACTCCATCCCGGGAACTTTCTACAAAGTCGGAGCACAAAATGGGCATAACTCCGGAACCGCTGGGGTTAGAATTTAGCCAAATAGTACACTGTCATCAGCACAATGCAGCGATCATCTCTATACACGACTTGCACCCTTATTTGCACCCCAAAAAAAAGCCTTCGTGTTCACAACCAATTTCCTTTGATCCCATCGTTTTTTCGAACGTTGATTGTTCCGGAGACAATGACCCATTGTTTGGTCTCTGCGGGTCACGTGTGGAAAAACCTTATTATATAATAGACTAGCCGGGGCACTCGCTTCGCTCGCTTCCCGGAGCCCCGAAGCAACAAAAGTTTAATGTGGTTGGCGCGCTTCGCGCGCTGCATTCGCTCCCGCTCATGCCCATACATACATACATACATACATACATACATACATACATACATACATACATACATACATACATACCTACATACCTACATACATACATACATACATACATACATACATACATACATACATACATACATACATACATACATGAGCCGGGTTCGGTCGCTTCGCTCCCTCCCCGGAGCCCGTCAAGTAAACAAAGCTTCATCTGGTTGGCGCGCTTCGCGCGCTGCATTCGCTGCCGCTCATGCCCATACATACATACCTACATACCCTACGATACATACCCTACCATAAAAACCCTACAATACATACCCTACCATACATACCCTACAAGACGTACCCTACATAACATACCCTACAATACATACCCCACAATACATACTCTACAATACTACCCTACATAACATACCCTACATACATACCCTACAATACATACCCTACAATACATACCCTACAATACATACCCTACAATACATACCCTACATAACATACCCTACAATACATACCCTACAAACATACCCTACATAACATACCCTACAATACATACCCTACAATACAACCCTACAATGCATACCCTACAATACATACCCTACATACATACCTACAATACATACCCTACATAACATAACCTACTATGCATACCCTACAATACATACCCTACAATACATACCCTACAAAACATACCCTACAATACATACCTACAATACATACCTTACAATACATACCTTACAATACATACCCTACAATACGTACTACGACGCAACATTTCTAAAGAAAGTAAGGTGGGAGCTCGAATCTTCCCCCCTGGCAATCGACCGCCCCGCGCCCACGCCGCCCCCCTGAAAGCCGCTTCCGAAAGTTGATAGCTTCAGTGTGAAGTTTGAAAAAAAATAGTTGCCTTCAAAAATTTAATCAATCCTGGAAAATTTCAACTCAATCTGTCATAAAAAATATATCAAACTGTAGCTAAGGAAACAGCGAATCCGATAAATATATTCACATTTCTTAACAGTGTTGTTTTGAATTTTAAGAGAGTATTTAGTGCAGCCCAAGACAAAGCCGTGAAAAAATTTATTCATCAGCCAACTTTAAGAACACAAAAATTCCCCTAACTTGGTCAAAATTTGTCCATTTGAACTCAAATTACACCAGCATGAAGCTAATACCTTGGCGAATAAGTATCGAGAGTACGTGGGTGCATATGAAAAGCTTTTCGCAATTTTAGTTGTAACATTTTGAAGTCCAAGACATGATTTTGTTGATCAAAAATAGCCCTGAAATCAAACCCGTGAAAAAAATAGCATTGCAAACATGAGTCACCAACTTTCAAATTAAATTAGCGTGGCCAATTTTTGTCCTACAGAACCCACGAATATATCAACATGAAGCTAATAGCTTGGCGAACATTTATCGAAAGTATTTGGGTGAAAAAAACAAAGTTTTGGCAGGTTGAAAATTTAATTTTCGCGAATGCAAAACACACGCGTGTTGGCTGAAAATTTCGTATTTTCCAGCAAAATCCAAACTCGGCTAAAACTGTCCAAAAACAGAGGAAAATCAACAAAACAAAAAAAACAAAGCCAGATAACTTTAGTTCTTGTGTAAATAAACAGTTATCGAAAGTTTAAATGGAGAAAATCGGCCCAGAACGACCCGAGAAAATCAAAATTGTCTTCGTGTTTTGGTTAGGCCCTCGAGCCGAAAGAAAAACGTGAGGTTAAACAAAACAAAACTCGTGCTATTTAAAGCCAAAAACAATTGAATAAAGGAAATACCTTGAAATAATTGTTCACCAATTGTCTCCACAGGTCCTGACAACAATTGACACGTCTTTACAATTGATTTCCGCACGTATTCACGTTTAAACCCGAGCAACTTGCCGCCCGTTCAACTAAAAAAACACGTGCTTCTCCTTGCTCGTTTTGCATCTCATTAACTCCGTCCTGGAACTTTCTAGAAAGTCGGAACACAAAATGGGCCATAACTCCCGAACCGTTTGGGTTAGAAATTAGCGGAAAGCTTTACTGTGATCAGCGCATGCAGCGATCATTTTGATACTAATTTGCACCCTTATTGACGCCCAGGAAAAAAACCTTTATGGATACAACGAAAATCCTTTGATCCCATTGTTTTTTCGAACGTCGATTGTTCAAAAGACAATGGGCATTGTTCACAGTCGGCGGGTCACGTGTGATCGTAGAATAGTATATATAGACTAGCCGGGGGCCCGGTCGCTACGCTCCCTCCCCGGAGTCCATCAAGCTCAAAAAGCTTAATGTGGTTGGCGTGCTTCGCGCGCTGCATTCGCTCCCGCTCATGCCCATACATACATACATACATATATGAGCCGGGTTCGGTCGCTTCGCTCCCTCCCCGGAGCCCGTCAAGTAAACAAAGCTTAATCTGGTTGGCGCGCTTCGCGCGCTGCATTCGCTGCCGCTCATGCCCATACATACATACATACATATATGAGCCGGGTTCGGTCGCTTCGCTCCCTCCCCGGAGCCCGTCAAGTAAACAAAGCTTAATCTGGTTGGCGCGCTTCGCGCGCTGCATTCGCTGCCGCTCATGCCCATACATACATACATACATACATACATACATACATACATACATACATACATACATACATACATACATACATACATACATACATACATACCTACCTACATACATACATACATACATACATACATACATACATACATACATACATGAGCCGGGTTCGGTCGCTTCGCTCCCTCCCCGGAGCCCGTCAAGTAAACAAAGCTTAGTCTGGTTGGCGCGCTTCGCACGCTGCATTCGCTGCCGCTCATGCCCATACATACATACATACATACATACATACATACATACCCTACGATACATACCCTACAATACATATTCTACGATACATACCCTACGATACATACCCTACAATACATATCCTACAATACATAACCTACATAACATACCCTACAATACATACCCTAAAATACATACCCTACAATACATACCCTACATACATACCCTACAATACATACCCTACAATACAAACCCTACAAAACATACCCTACAATACATACCCTACAATACATACCCTACAATAAATACCCTACAATACATACCCTACAATACATACCCTACGATACATACCCTACAATACATACCCTACAATACATACCCTACAATACATACCCTACAATACATACCCTACCATACATACCCTACCATACTTCCCGCTGGCAAGCGACCACCCAGCGCCCACCCTGCCGCCCCCTTAAAAGCCGTTTCTTCTAAAGTGAAAAAATGCATTCATCAACCTACTTTACAGACACTAAAACTTTCAATTTCAATTAGCGTGGCCAATTTTTGTCCTACACACCCCACGAAAATATCAAAATGAAGCTAATAGCTCGGCGAACATTTATCGAAAGTATTTGGGTGAAAAAAACAAAGTTTTGGCAGGTTAAAAAATGATTTTTGCAAATGCAAAACACACGCGTGTTGCTTGAAAATTTCGTGTTTTCCAGCAAAACCCAAACACGGCCAAAACTGTCCAAAAACAGAGGAAAATCAACAAAACAAAAAAAACAAAGCCATATAACTTTAGTTCTTGTGTAAATAAACAGTTATCGAAAGTTTAAATGGAGGAAATCGGCCCAGAACGACCCGAGAAAATCAAAATTGTCTTCGTGTTTTGGTTAGGCCCTCGAGCCGAAAGAAAAACGTGAGGCTAAACAAAACAAAACTCGTGCTATTTAAAGCCAAAAACAATTGAATAAAGGAAATACCTTGAAATAATTGTCCACACATTGTCTCCACAGGTCTTGACAACAATTGACACGTCTTTACAATTGATTTCCGGCAGGTATTCACGTTTAAACCCGAGAAACTTGCCGCCCGTTCAACCGAAAAAAGTGCTTCTCCCTGCTCGTTTTGCATCTCATTAACTCCGTCCTCGGAACTTTCTAGAAGGTCGGAACACAAAATGGGCCATAACTCCCGAACCGCTGGGGTTAGAAATTAGCGGAAAGCTTTAGTTTCATCAGCACAATGCAGCGATCATTTCCATACCAATTTGCACCCTTATTGACCCCCAGAGAAAAAGCCTTTGACTGGCAACGCCCGCTCCGTTGATCCCATTGTTCGGTCGAACGTCGATTGTTCAACAGACAATAGGTCATTGTTCACAGTCGGCCGGTCACGTGTGATCACATTTTATTATATATAGACTAGCCGGGGCCCGGTCGCTACGCTCCCTCCCCGGAGCCCCCCAAGCGACAAAAGCTTAATGTGGTTGGCGCGCTTCGCGCGCTGCATTCGCTCCCGCTCATGCCCATACATACATACATACATACATACATACATACATGCATACATACATACATACATACATACATACATACATACATACATACATACATACATACATACATACATACATACATACATACATACATACATACATACATACATACATACATACATACATACATGAGGTTCGGTCGCTTTGCTCCCTCCCCGGAGCCCGTCAAGTAAACAAAGCTTAATCTGGTTGGCGCGCTACGCGCGCTGCCTTCGCTGCCGCTCATGCCCATACATACATACATACCTTACAATACATACCCTACAATACATACCCTACGATACATACCCTACAATACATACCCTACAATACATACCCTACAATACATACCCTACAATACATACCCTACAATACATACCCTACATAACATACCCTACAATACATACCCTACATAACATACCCTACAATACATACCCTACAATACATACCCTACAATACATACCCTACAATACATAACCTACAATACATACCCTACAACATACCCTACAATACATACCCTACAATACATACCCTACAATACATACCCTATAATACATACCTTACAATACATACCACAATACATACCCTACGATACATACCCTACGATACATACCCTACGATACATACCCTACAATACATACCCTACACTACATACCCTACAATACATACCCTACAATACATACCCTACAATACATACCTACAATACATACCCTACAATACATACCCTACATACATACCCTACGATACATACCCTACAATACATACCCTACAATACATACCCTACAATACATACCCTACAATACAAACCCTACAATACATACCCTACAATACATACCCTACATAACATACCCTACAATACAAACCCTACAATACATACCCTACAATACATACCTACGATACATACCCTACGATACATACCCTACAATACATACCCTACAATACATACCCTACAATACATACCCTACAATACATACCCTACAATACAAACCCTACAATACATACCCTACATACATACCCTACAATACATACTTTACAATACATACCCTACAATACATACCCTACAATACATACCCTACATAACATACCCTACAATACATACCCTAGAATACATAACCTACATAACATACCCTACAATACATACCCTACAATACATACCCTACAATAAATACCATACAATACATACCTACAATAAATACCCTACAATATATACCCTACAACAAATACCTACATACATACCCTACATAACATACCCTACTATACATACCCTACATAACATACCCTACTATACATACTACAATACATACCCTACAATACATACCCTACATAAACCCTACATAACATACCCTACTATACATACCCTACAATACATACCCTACAATACGTACTGCAACGCAATTTCTAAAGAAAGTAAGGTGGGAGCTCGAATCTTCCCCTGACAATGCGACCGCCCTGCGCCCACCCTGCCGCCCCCCTGAAAGCCGAAGGTTGATAGCTTCAGTGTGAAGTTTGAAAAAAAATAAATGCCTTCAAAAATTTAATCAATCCTGGAAAATTTAAACTCAATCTGTAATAAAAAATATATCAAACTGTAGCTGAGGAAACAGCGAATCCGATAAATATATTCAGATTTCTTAACAGTGTTGTTTTGAATTTTAAGAGAGTATTTGTGCAGCCCAACACAAAAGCCGTGAAAAAATTTATTCATCAGCCAACTTTAAGAACACAAAAATTCCCTAACTTGGTCAAAATTTGTCCATTTGAACTCAAATTACACCAGCATGAAGCTAATACCTTGACGAATAAGTATCGAAAGTACTTGGGTGCATATGAAAAGCTTTTCGCAATTTTAGTTGTAAATTTTTGAAGTCCAAGACATGATTTTCTTCATAAAAAATAGCCGTGAAATCAAACCCCTGCAAAAAATAGCAATTGAAACACGATTCACCAACTTTCAAATTCAATTAGCGTGGCCAATTTTTGTCGTACACACCCAACGAAAATATCAACATGAAGCTAATAGCTTGGCGAACATTTATCGAAAGTATTTGGGTGAAAAAAAAAGTTTTGGCAGCTTAAAATTTAATTTCGCGAATGCAAAACACACGCGTGTGGCATGAAAATTTCGTGTTTTTCAGCAAAATCCAAACTCGGCCAAAACTGTCCAAAAACAGAGGAAAATCAAGAAAACAAAAAAACAAAGCCATATAACTTTAGTTCTTGTGCAAATAAACAGTTTTCGAAAGTTTAAATGGAGAAAATCGGCCGAGAACGACCCGAAAAATCAAAATTGTCTTCGTGTTTTGGTTAGGCAAAACGTGAGGCTAAACAAAACAAAACTCCTGCTATTTTAAGCCGAAAACAATCAAATAAAGGAAATACCTTGAAATAATTGTCCACCAATTGTCTCCACAGGTCTTTACAACAATTGACAGGTCTTTACAATTGATTTCCGGCACGTATTCACGCTTAAACCGAGCAACTTGCCGCCCGTTCAATTACGAAAACACCTGTTTCTCCCTGCTCGTTTTGCATCTCATTAACTCCATCCGGGGAACTTTCTAGAAAGACGGAACACAAAATGGGGCATAACACCGGAACCGCTGGGGTTAGAAATTAGCCAAATAGTACACTGTCATCAGCACAATGCAGCGATCATTTCTATACCGATTTGCACCCTTATTTGCACCCCAAAAAAAAGCCTTTATGGATACAACGAAATTCCTTTGATCTCATTGTTTTTCGAACGTCGATTGTTCCGGAGACAATAGGTCATTGTTCAGAGTCGGCGGGTCACGTGTGGAACAATCTTATTATATAAGAGACTAGCCGGGGCGCTCGCATACGCTCGCTTCCCGGAGCCCGTCAAGTACAAAAAGTTTAATGTGGTTGGCGCACTTCGTGCGCTGCGTTCGCTCACGCTCATGCCCTTTCCCACCCCACGTATATTGTTTTGGCTCGCCCTGGCTCCCCTGTCTATCTATTGTCACGATTGTAGTGTTTAACATGCATGAAATTTAGTTTTAGCGATCAGCCTCGTTTTCATTTGAAATCCTCGTTCTTATGAGATAAGCCTCGTACTGATGTTATAGTAGGTAAGATGCAACATCAAAGTTTGTTTTGTTTTAGGGACAACAACAATTAGCCTGCTGTTAGTTGAGTGCATCCATTGAGACTTGGCTGTGGTCCTTTGTCAAGCTAATATGAACAGTAAAGGATGATCTATGATGAGCATCCAGAATTTAAATTAATGTTGACTTACAGAGGTATGGTTTTGTTTCCATGATAAGATGATACTGACGCATTGATTTTTAATAAAGCAATAGGTATATAGCGTCCAATACTTGCATTTGTACCAAGATGTATATCAGTAGATCTACAACGTGAAAGAAACAAATTATATTATATTTAACATGTTGGTATATTACTATCGAGGGTAAAAATAATTAGATTTGGATAAGATAGCCCTTGGGAGCTGAATAAGTGGATAGCGAAAAATTGCTCTTTCATAATTAGGGACTCTGTTTAACTGGAATAACAATTGGGACTTTCTTCACTGTATTGTAACGTAGTATTTAGAAGATATGAAAAGCCTTCATAGCAAAAAGTAAGTTTGACTCAAGTAACAATAGTTTCCTTTCCTTAATATTAATGTTAAATAAAGAGAGAATCTGTGGAGTTTAATTTTCCTTTCATGTTGATTCAATGTATCTCAATATAAAAAGAAATAAAGAAATCAATATTGTTAATATTAATATTATCAATATTGTCAATATTGACATTACAGACAAAACAGATCATGTAATGCATTTGCCACGAAAACGCTTTATTAAATTAAATAAAGTACAAAGATTTCCACAGCTGGGATTGGCTTTACATTAGTTTGAATCATATAGAACATAAGGATAAGTACCTGTTACCTTGGATATTCAAAGCAAAAGTACTTCATAATCATCATCATCAATGGGATGGGAATGGCATGGTGAAAGGAGTTTCATAGGAGTATTGGGCTTGGCTGTTGGTAAGGCAAAGAAGGCAGCCACAAAGTGAAAAGAAGCGACTGCAACATGTGGCTACAGGATTAAACACTCTTTGTGAAAACATTAAATATAAAAAGCTATCAAACATAAGCGGAGTTGTCAATTTTGGCATCAAGAAACCTAATGGTGAGAATGAGTGAAATACAATTGGCCTAAGAAATTTGTAGTTTAAATGTCAACTTGAATGGGGTGAAAGTAAAAGTAAACTCTACTTACCCCTCAGCTATGGCAAAATGAATGTTTCCCTCAGGTTTACTTTGTCTTATTTCAGCATCAAGTTTCGTTGCGATCCAAGATTTCGGAATTATGTTATGCTTATGCTGTCTAATATGAAATATTAGGACAGCATGAGCACGAAAATGAAAAATTGCTACGTTGACGAAACATAGCATAAATCGAAATCATACAACGAATTTTATTGTTATGCAGCCTCGTTTGGACGTAATTATCTGATTGAGCTGGATTGGCTAACAATCAGGGCAACCTCAACTGAACAAAGAACATGCTGTTAGTGCGCCCTTCCTTTCATATTTGTTGTTCCTGAGAGGGTGAATGGTGATGGTAAGTAGGTTTTGCAAAGCGTATTATATCATTGCGATCTTTCAAGATACATCTTGAAAATAAATGTATAGCGTTTCTGTGAAGGCTTTGATTCATTTTACCAGCGTATAAGACTTTAGGAAATATAGTATTTGACAAAATCCCTTGAGAATAGGCCACATGTAAGAAAAACGGATGCTAGAGATATGATACATTGTCTGTATTTCAAGATGATATATGATTCTGTTCTTTTTACATTTTATTACATGTACTATTCTTGCATTTTAGGTGGTGCATAACTTGTGTAGCCTCATGTTAATGGAGGCAATTTTTGAATTTCTTCAGGTAAGTATTGAATTATAGGAGATCATTACGCATCCGAAAGGCCATCTAGGCATCCGAAAGGCCAGTTCATTTATAAAAACGGGTTTTTGAAATACATTTCTTACCAATTTGTAGGGCTTGTGTCAAATCGCGTGAAAGTAGAGTTGAAAGGAATTTTTGGTGATTAATATTTTTGGCAAAGTGCATTGTTTTTCAAAGGTAAGAGTCTGTTATTATTTTCTTATTATTATTATTATTATAAATTGTTATTTAGTAATTTCTGGTGGACTACACATGTTGACTAATTAGGAAAACCAACAAACATTAAAAGAAAATGAACAAAGAGAAACATTAAAACAGTAACAGGTTAAATCAGTTGTCAATGAATTCCTCTTACTAACGATAGTATTTCTTGTTTTGGCACTTCTGCCCACATGCATCGGGTTTTGCCTTCGACTTTTTTTCGTTTATTTTTTTTGCTTTCTTTTTTATCTTTTTTGATTCTTTTTTTATTGAGAATTTTAATTGTTATTTCATTAGATTTTTTGTAGGAAAGAATACATGGTTTCAGAAAGAGTTTAAAGTGAGCAATATGTTTTTTGCACGGATGAGATGGGTATTTAGCATTGCAACTTACGCAATTTGATCTTTTGTCAGGTGTCTCCCTTGGAGGCTCACTAAATGAAATTTTGTTTCCCTAGTAATTGAGCTGAATTTGTCAGCACATTCTCTTTTTAGTGTGGAGATATCTTTGAAGTTGAAAAGCTACGACAAATAGGACAACAATGAATTTAGAAGAGTGACTCACTATTGTTAAAAGGTATGATACATTTGTGTTTCCTTGTAATGCAGTTGGATTACGTTGGTATTCACAACATTTAGTAAATTGATCAATATATGGATGAAAGTATTTTAAATGTCACCTCCACTTCCTTGCCACAATGAATCATTGTAGCTTCCTTTTGCACAGGGTTCTCAACTTCACCCTCAACTGTTGCTGCAGTCTCCTGATTCATGGGAACTTCTGATTCAGCATTCATTTTTGCACTATATTTAAATATATTGTTATTGTCGGTGAATGAAAGCAGACTTAATAGGCTATCAGTTGTTTGAATTTGCCTCCACACCTACACTTTTAATATATTAATATCACATGGTTTTATTTTCTGCAGATAATGAATAATAATTATCTTTCTTTGAATGAAGAGGAAAGACTAAAGGCAGGCAGATAATGCAAAACTGAATACATGAACTTACGGCAGCAGTATTTGCAAAAATTATCTATCTATTTCAAGTGAACCTGTTAAGGATAAAATTGTTATTGTGATAGTATCCACTGCAATGGCAATTGTGACATAAAATATAGCACTTTCAGCTTTTTTAAAGCTGTTTAGTTATAAATAGCCTGTATTTTCATGTGAAAGTAAAAGCAACATTAAAAATACATGTACTTACGTAAATTGCTGTTTTTCTCGTGGTGAGTTGAAAAAAATTTTTACGCACGCTAAGTCCTCTATGACGCAAGACAAATTTTAAATTTCGCGCCGCTATTGTTGTTGCTAGGACGCCGAAATTCCCGTGAATATCTGATGATAATAGTATTAGCTCCAGGACATTACGTGGTGCTGCATTGATTGTATTGTGATTGTACTTTTCAAGAGCAACAGAACTTGCAATTATGCGATAACTATTAGAATACAAATACAATTGCGATAGAATACACGTTTTTTTATAAGGAACCTAGCTGAGGGCCTAGTTTAAGTTCGTTATTTTGAGATCCTTTGACCACTTTGTAGTTAAAAGTTGTTTTAATTTTAAGTTGGCATTTGGTGGACATAATTAAGATTCAAGAAAAACATTCAAATTCATCGTTTTGCTGTGAAGAGATAAGAGGTTAACACATGAAGAAGCTTCATAAACATAAATGGAAGCAAGTGTCAGTGATATATACCATGAGAATGTTGCCGACTAAAAAAACAGAAATACTTTGTCAGGCACTTTCCCACAGTGAATGAATGAGGAGATACCATACACTATGAGGTTCTGGTTGAGAAGATATCTACAATGGGAAACTATCATAATTTATCATGCAAGACTTTAAATATTCAAGTAAGATAACAAAGAGATATTTATGCACATATAGATTATTAAAATGCATTAATAATGTTTGCTTGTGTGGTAAGCCATCTTAGCTTGTTTTGTCCAGTGTAATGGAGGATTCTATCAGTGATTGATACAATGTATGCTTGCCAATAAATTGGAAAATCTTGTGTTGTAATGGTTGTGAAATCATTGCCATCTGTGCCTGGCACACTGAGTTTACAACAACACATCTTCCTGATAAGGAACATCATTAAGTGACAATGAGGAAGAATTAAGTACCTACAGGATTAGAATACTGTAAGTGATTCAATAAGAAAACATTTAGTGATAGTCATGTAGAAATAGTATTCAGCCTTTATTTACTCAGTCTGCTTTTCAATTAGGGTGCATTAATTGATTTATCTATTGATCTGGAACAGAGAGCCCCATACCTTGAATATTATACATGAGTTGGGAAATAATTTGAAGAGAACATTTTGAACCATAGATTGAATTTTCCATTGCCTTTCACTAAATGAATCTGTACAAAAAATAGAAAATTAATGAGTGTGGCAGACGAAAGAGATATGCAATGCATGTGGAATGAGGAAGGTGGTAAGCCAATAAAGTGTGGATTTTTCCCAGGGTTTGAACTTGACTTTCACTGGTTTCCTTCATGTATATCACAACAATTAAACATCTTCAATAAACACAAAGTTGAAAGCAGGTTCATGTGGGGATATCAATGAGCTTTCCTTGTAAAACAAAGAAGGCAGCCACAAAGTCAATAAATTGGTCAGGAACTATATTCACGGAAATAAAAACCCCAGGAAAATATTGGTAGAGCAATGCACACTTCTTTTGAAAACAAAGTAGTGAGAAAAACATTGGAAAATTTTTAGTATTCTGGGCTAACAAAGTATATGTAAACCGTGAGTAAAGTAGAAATGGCCTAAACTAAGCAATTTCCATTCAACATATCAAATTAAAAGGGATGAAAATGAAAATATATATTGTTGACCTCTGATTCATAGCAGCCTAGTTGTCTCCTTTAAGTCAATAAGGGTATACATGAGCTTTATTTTCTCTCATTTCAGTATATGAAATTCGCTTATATCTAAATATCCATTGTTTGATTGCCCAAAATCAAAATGAACCTTATTTACCTCTGGTGAACAGCAAGGTAGTTGTTTCCTTTGATCCAGGAAGCTTTATGAGGTATAATTTCATTGAGTTCAGCAACAAAATCGAACTCGATGCCATGCTTGGGAGACAAAAACCTAAACCCAACAGGCAACAATAGTGCGATGATGAGACATAACATAGATGAAAATCATACATAGACAGCACAAAGGCGTTTGAAATGTGAGACAGAAGTCTCGCCTCGTTTCAATGACATTAGCAGCAATGCATCTAATTAAAAACGAAGGCAATAAATTTTGTTATGATATAATTGAATAAAATTATATGGGTCAAATACACAAATATATGAATATCGAAACTGTAACGATAGATAAAATTACACTGCTGGCGATCTACTATTGAGACGTAAATCGCAAATTTAAAAACCTTATTAGTAATGCGGAAGATATGAAAGATATTCAATACAGAACAAAAAAGATGTTTTGATTTGAAAGGACGTGGATAGACATTAGTATTGTATGCGAAGTACGAATGCGAAAGGTTGAGTGATGATAAAGTCTACTATTAAAATTGGTGAATTGTCAATATCGATAAAAATTATCCATACAATCCGTAGTTCAGGTTGCAAAATTGATTGGTTAAGCGACGTGTTTAGCCAAAGTGACAGTACCTCAATTTGGATTCTTCAATAGCACTTCTCTCTCAGCAAGCATACATCTGTGCCACAGCGTAAATGTATTCTTTCAATAACCGCGGTCGTTTGTTTTGAGGATAACGTTTGTACATAGCAAAAAAAAGAATAAGATTGCCGGTTACATTAGTTAAAAGCTCGGACACCAGCGTCAAGGAGTAACCTTTGTTCGAGTTTTCCTTGTTGGTGAAAAGTGCAATTGAAATTGGGAAGTATATAATAGTAAACACTAAAGGGGCAACTATAGATTTTAGATCAAGTTTTCATGTATTAAAAGGAGAGGGGGGATGTTATTGATAGTGTTTTGCAAAAAGTAAATATCCTTAAGGGACAACTTGCAGTTTTCACAGAGTAAGGAAATCCACTTTCCCATAGGCAATATCGGAGAAAATGGCAACGCATAACTCTTAATAATCGGGCGCTACGCAGGATTCAGGACTGTGCCGACTGCTGTGTGTGGTGCAGTCACCCCTGGACATGTGGAGGGTGTAATGTCCAGTTGGTCTCCGCAGATCAGTGTTATCTAGAATGAATGCATTCTAGAAAGGTGCCAGTAACGGCTGTACATCACACTTATGTGCGACGTGATCTGCGTTGACACACAATACCCGTACCCTTGAATGTGTGTATGTGCGTTTTGGTAGGCAGCCCTCTGTAGAGCAACTGTGCAGATGGTCGCTCTAGGATGAAGCCTTTACAGGACTTCTTGGAAAACAATGTTCTTTGTTTTCCTGTGTGTTTCCTCTGGGAGGAATACTTTGAGCCCGTTAAATGATGTTGCTCTTGACATGGCCACATATAACTGACCATGTGTGAACACGGGCTCAGGTAAGTACAAACCAACATACCTCAGGGATTGCCCCTGTGCCTTGTTGATTGTCAAGCAGTATGCAAGTCTGACTGGAAACTGTCGGCGTTTCATTTTGAACGGCATTTCCGTGTCCTGAGTGGAGACTGTGATCTTGGGAATCATGACCCGTTGTCCTCTGTGCTCCTTGGTAATGATCTCTGCTGTGATCACGTGACGTCGGAGATGCCGAACTATGAGTCTTGTTCCGTTGCAAAGACCTTTCTTTGGATTGAGATTCCGCAGAAGAATGATCGTTGCACCAACCTAATGCAATGAATATTATTGTGATTAATGAGGCTTTTTTTGGTGCACTACCTTTGCACATAATAATTTAATGTTAATAGGATGAAAGATTGTACTCTTCCTACCTTGAGTTTAAGTCTGTGCAACGGCATTCCATTGGAGTGAGTTGGTTGAGAAATTCAATGGGGTAGGCCTCTTCCTCATCTGGATCGTCTGTGACAACACTGTCTGTGCTGTAATAAGTTCTTTCGGGTGTTTGAAGTCTGTCCAGAATTAAGTCGTTTACTTGATGTGATAAGTCATTCTTTGGAGTCAGACAACAGCGTTCAGACATTGTTACAGGATCCATCATTAGGTGTGAATCTGGTGTGTTCGGCCTGGGAAAAATGAAGTTCAGCATGTCTTCTTTAGACGAAGTGCATATCTGTTGTGGCAGAATTACGTTGTCCAGTGCATCGTGTGCTTCTTGCTTGTTGCCAAGTCTGAGAAGCCATTCTGAGAATTCACGGTATGAATCATCTTGAACGGCTCTCATGTTGGTGTGTAAACGATGCTGCTGAAACTTTGTCCATAGATCAATGATCTGGTGTGATTTTAGAGTCTCTGCTACAATTCTTTCCCTTCCTGCTTTCGTGACGACAGGTAGAACTGTCTGAAGTCACCACCAAGTAGCATGAACTTGCCACCAAATGGTCTGTCGACATGTGTAATGTCTCGAAGCAGTCGGTCGACTGCTTGTAATGCAAGTGCGGGAATCATGGAAGCTTCATCCCATATGAAGAGGTAGTTTCGCGCAATACCTGTGCTCTCCTGCTCTGTCTCTTGACATTACACGTTGATTCAGCTTGAAGTGGTATAGGAATTTGAAAGGTAGAATGTGAAGTTCTACCATTTATGAGCAGTGTTGCAGCAATTCCTGACCACGCCATGCACTGAACTTTATGTCCATTGGCTTGCAGATTGTGAACCAACGTGTTGTAAAGGAAAGTTTTCCCGGTTCCAGCCGGCCGTCAACAAAGTGACAGTTTGTTCGGATTGCGCGTTGATAGCATCAGTGATTCCCGTGTATATGGCTCGCTGTTCAGGGTTCAATGCGGCCAGCATTCGTTCTCCTTCCTCTCTGGCATTGCCAACATCCATGTCATCTTCCTCTGTAATAAAAGTGAAATATATTGCAATAAAATTGGAAAGAAAGCTAGGAGAATCAATGTGCAAAAATACGTAAATGCCCTTGTCTGCACGATCTTTAGGATACATTATTATATTCTTACTAATACAGTACATATTTGAAAATAACACATTAGTACCTCGTTCAGGAATGACATAGTCGGCTGGAAGTTGAGGAAGGTCAGCATAATTAGTGATCGATTGACCATGTACTTTCAAATTTTCGTCAATGTCATGTAGACATTGATACATGTGTCGGTCTTCAAAAGCTATGGCCATATCTGGATGATTGAGTTGATCACGTCGTACAAAGTCTTCACTCAATGCTTCTTTGAACATGTTGAAGAGTGCTGCGATATCTGAAGGTGTTTGAAAAAGGAGTAATGTTGCAAACA
>RQOL01000579.1:0-20000 GCA_013076295.1 Sanderia malayensis
TTTGACCAAGTTAGGGGAATTTTTGTTTTTAAAGTTGGCTGATGAATAAATTTTTCCACGGCTTTTGTGTTGGGCTGCACTAAATACAATCTTAAATTCAAAACAAAACTGTTAAGAAATGTGAATATATTTATCGGATTCGCTGTTTCCTTAGCTACAGTTTGATATATTTTTTATTACAGATTGAGTTTAAATTTTCCAAGATTGATTAATTTTTTGAAGGCAACTTTTTTTTTCAAACTTCACTGAAGCTAGCAACTTTCGGAAGCGGCTTTCAGGGGGGCAGCGTGGGCGCGGGCGGTCGCTTGGCAGGGGGGAAGATTCAACCTCCCACCTTTACTTTTTTAGAAATGTGGCGTCGTGTATTGTAGGGTATGTATGTAGGGTATGTATTGTAGGTTATGTATTGTAGGGTTTGTATGTAAGTATGTAGTGGGTATGTATTGTAGGGTATTATGTAGGGTATGTTTGTAGGTATGTATTGTAGGGTATGTATGTAGGTATGTATGTAGGGTATGTATTGTAGGGTATGTATTGTAGGGTATGTATGTAGGGTATGTATTGTAGGGTATGTAGTAGGGTATGTATTGTAGGGTATGTATTGTAGGGTATGTATGTAGGGTATGTATTGTAGGGTATGTATTGTAGGGTATGTATTGTAGGGTATGTATTGTAGGGTATGTATGTAGGGTATGTTATGTAGGGTATGTATTGTAGAGTATGTATTGTAGGGTATGTATTGTAGGGTATGTTATGTAGGGTACGTATTGTAGGGTATGTATGTAGGGTATGTATTGTAGGGTATGTATGTAGGGTATGTATCGTAGGGTATGTTAGGGTATGTAGTAGGTATGTATTGTAGGTATGTTTGTAGGTATGTGTGGTATGTATGTAGGGTATGTATTGTGGTATGTATTGTAGGTATGTATTGTAGGGTATGTATTGTAGGGTATGTATTGTAGGGTATGTTATGTAGGGTATGTATTGTAGGGTATGTATTGTAGGTATTATGTAGGGTATGTATTGTAGGTATGTATTGTAGGGTATGTATTGTAGGGTATGTATGTAGGGTATGTATTGTAGGTATGTATTGTAGGGTATGTATGTAGGTATGTATGTAGGGTATGTATTGTAGGGTATGTATTGGTATGTATTGTAGGGTATGTATGTAGGGTATTATTGTAGGTATGTATTGTAGGGTATGATTGTAGGGTATGTATGTAGGGTATGTATTGTAGGGTATGTTTGTAGGGTATGTATTGTAGGGTATGTATTGTAGGGTATGTATTGTAGGGTATGTAGTAGGGTATGTATGTAGGGTATATTGTAGGTATGTATTGTAGGGTATGTTTGTAGGGTATGTATTGTAGGGTATGTTGTAGGGTATGTATGTAGGGTATGTTATTGTAGGGTATGTATTGTAGGGTATGTATTGTAGGGTAGTATTGTAGGGTATGTTATGTAGGGTATATTGTAGGGTATGTATGTAGGGTATGTATTGTAGGGTATGTATGGTAGGGTATGTATCGTAGGGTATGTATTGTAGGGTATGTATTGTAGGGTATGTATTGAAGGGTATGTGTTGTAGGGTATGTATTGTCGGGTATGTATTGTAGGGTATGTATTGTAGGGTATGTATTGTAGGGTATGTATTGTAGGGTATGTTATGTAGGGTATGTATTGTAGGGTATGTATTGTAGGCTATGTTATGTAGGGTATGTATTGTCGGGTATGTATTGTAGGGTATGTATTGTAGGGTATGTTATGTAGGGTATGTTTTGTAGGGTATGTATTGTAGGGTATGTATGGTAGGGTATGTATCGTAGGGTATGTATTGTAGGGTATGCATTATAGGGTATGTATTGTAGGGTATGTATTGTAGGGTATGTATTGTAGGGTATGTATTGTAGGGTATGTATTGTAGGGTATGTATTGTAGGGTATTTATAGTAGGGTATGTATTGTAGGGTATGTTATGTAGGGTATGTTTTGTAGGGTATGTATTGTAGGGTATGTATGGTAGGGTATGTATCGTAGGGTATGTATTGTAGGGTATGCATTATAGGGTATGTTTGTAGGGTATGTATTGTAGGGTATGTTATGTAGGGTATGTATTGTAGGGTATGTATTGTAGGGTATTTATAGTAGGGTATGTGTTGTAGGGTATGTTATGTAGGGTATGTATTGTAGGGTATGTATCGTAGGGTATGTATTGTAGGGTATGTATTGTAGGGTATGTAGATATGTATGTATGGGCATGAGCGGCAGCGAATGCAGCGCGCGAAGCGCGCCAACCAGATGAAGCTTTGTTTACTTGACGGGCTCGGGGGGGGGGCGCAGCGACCGAACCTGGCTCATGTATGTATGTATGTATGTATGTATGTATGTATGTATGTATGTATGTATGTATGTATGTATGTATGTATGTATGTATGTCTGGGCATGAGCGGGAGCGAATGCAGCGCGCGAAGCGCGCCAACCACATTAAACTTTTGTTGCTTCGGGGGCTCCGGGAAGCGAGCGAAGCGAGTGCCCCCGGCTAGTCTATATATAATAAATGTGATCACACGTGACCAGGAGGAGCTCAACAATGGGCTATTGTCTCCGGAACAATCGACGTTCGACCGAACAATGGGATCAAAGGAATTTCGTTGTATCCATAAAGGCTTTTTTTTGGGGTGCAAATAAGGGTGCAAATCGGTATAGAAATGATCGCTGCATTGTGCTGATCACAGTAAAGTATGTGGCTAATTTCTACTCCAAACGGTTCGGGAGTTATGGCCCATTTTGTGTTCCGACTTTCTAGAAAGTTCCGAGGAGGGAGTTAATGAGATGCAAAACGAGCAGGGAAGCACGTGTTTTTTAGTTGAACGGGCGGCAAGTTGCTCGGGTTTAAACATGAATAAGTGCCGGAAATCAATTGTAAAGACGTGTCAATTGTTGTCAGGACCTGTGCAGACAATTGGTGGACAATTATTTCAAGGTATTTCCTTTATTCAATTGTTTTTGGCTTTAAATAGCACGAGTTTTGTTTTGTTTGACCTCACGTTTTTCTTTCGGCTCGAGGGCCTAACCAAAACACGAAGACAATTTTGATTTTCTCGGGTCGTTCTGGGCCGATTTTCTCCATTTAAACCTTCGATAACTGTTTATTTACACAAGAACTAAAGTTATATGGCTTTGTTTTTTTTGTTTTGTTGATTTTCCTCTGTTTTTGGACAGTTTTGGCCGAGTTTGGGCTTTCTGGAAAACACGAAATTTTCATGCCACACGCGTGTGTTTTGCATTCGCGAAAATTAAATTTTAAGCTGCCAAAACTTTGTTTTTTTCACCCAAATACTTTCGATAAATGTTCGCCAAGCTCTAGCTTCATGTTGATATTTTCGTGGGCTGTGTAGGACAAAAATTGGCCACGCTAATTGAATTTGAAAGTTGGTGAATCGTGTTTAAATGCTAATTTTTGCACGGGTTTGATGTCATGACTATTTTTGATGAAGAAAATCATGTCTTGACTTCAAAAATTTACAACTAAAATTGCGAAAAGCTTTTCACATGCACCCAATTACTTTCGATACTTATTCGCCAAGGTATTAGCTTCATGCTGGTGTAATTTGAGTTCAAATGGACAAATTTTGACCAAGTTAGGGGAATTTTTGTGTTCTTAAAGTTGGCTGATGAATAAATTTTTTCACGGCTTTTGTGTTGGGCTGCACTAAATACTCACTTAAAATTCAAAACAACACTGTTAAGAAATGTGATATATTTATCGGATTCGCTGTTTCCTTAGCTACAGTTTGATGTATTTTTTATTAGAGATTGGGTTTAAATTTTCCAGTTGATTAAATTTTTGAACGCAACTTTTTTTTTCAAACTTCACACTGAAGCTATCAACTTTCGGAAGCGGCTTTCAGGGGGGCGGCGTGGGCGCGGGGCGGTCGCATGGCAGGGGGGAAGATTCGACCTCCCACCTTTACTTTCTTTAGAAATGTGGCGTCGTGTGTATCGTAGGGTATGTATGGTAGGGTATGTATTGTAGGTTATGTATTTAGGGTATGTATTGTAAGGTATGTATGTAGGTAGTATTTTAGGGTATGTATGGTAGGGTATGTATTATAGGTTATGTATTGTAGGGTATGTATTGTAAGGTATGTATTGTAGGGTATGTATTGTAGGGTATGTATTGTAGGGTATGTGTTGTAGGGTATGTATTGTAGGGTATTTATAGTAGGGTATGTTATGTAGGGTATGTATAGTAGGGTATGTATTGTAGGGTATGTATTGTAGGGTATGTATTGTAGGGTATGTGTTGTAGGGTATGTATTGTAGGGTATGTATTGTAGGGTATGTATTGTAGGTTATGTATTGTAGGGTATGTATTGTAGGGTATGTATGTATGTATGTATGTATGTATGTATGTATGTATGTATGGGCATGAGCGGTGGCGAATGCAGCGCGTGAAGCGCGCCCACAGATTAAGCTTTCTTTACTTGACGGGCTCCGGGGAGGGAGCGAAGCGACCGAACCCGGCTCATGTATGTATGTATGTATGTATGTATGTATGTATGTATGTATGTATGTATGTATGTATGTATGTATGTATGTATGTATGTATGTATGTATGTATGTATGTATGTATGTGTATGTATGTATGTATGTATGTATGTATGTATGGGCATGAGCGGGAGCGAATGTAGCCCGCGAAGCGCGCCAACCACATTAAGCTTTTGTCGCTTGGGGGGCTCCGGGGAGGGAGCGAAGCGACCGGGCCCCCGGCTAGTCTATATATACTATTCTACGATCACACGTGACCCGCCGACTGTGAACAGTGCCCATTGTCTTTTGAACAATCGACGTTCGAAAAAACAATGGGATCAAAGGAATTTCGTTGTATCCATAAAGGCTTTTTTTTGGGGTGCAAATAAGGGTGCAAATTGGTATAGAAATGATCGCTGCATTGTGCTGATCACAGTAAAGTATGTGGCTAATTTCTACTCCAAGCGGTTTGGGAGTTATGGCCCATTTTGTGTTCCGAATTTCTAGAAAGTTCGGCCAACAGAGTTAATTAGATGCAAAACGAGCAGGGAGAAGCACGTGTTTTTTTAGTTGAACGGGCGGCAAGTTGCTCGGCTTAAACGTGAATACCTGCCGGAAATCAATTGTAAGGACGTGTCAATTGTTGTCAAGACCTGTGGAGACAATTGGTGAACAATTATTTCAAGGTATTTCCTTTATTCAATTGTTTTTGGCTTTAAATAGCAGGAGTTTTGTTTTGTTTCACCTCACGTTTTTCTTTCGGCTCGAGGGCCTAACCAAAACACGAAGACAATTTTGATTTTATCGGGTCGTTCAGGGCCGATTTTTCCATTTAAACTTTCGATAACTGTTTATTTACACAAGAACTAAAGTTATATGGTTTTTTTTTTTCTTGTTTTGTTGATTTTTCTCTGTTTTTGGACAGTTTTAGCCGAGTTTTGGTTTTGCTGGAAAACAGGAAATTTTCACGCAACACGCGTGTGTTTTGCATTCGCGAAAATTAAATTTCAACCTGCCAAAACTTTGTTTTTTTCACCCAAATTTTCGATAAATGTTCTACAGGCTATTGGCTTCTTTTTGATATTTTCGTGGGTTCTGTAGGACAAAAATTGGCCACGTTAATTTAATTTGAAAGTTGGTGAATCGTGTTTTAAATGCTAATTTTTGCACGGGTTTGATGTCATGACTATTTTTGATGAAGAAAATCATGTCTTGGACTTCAAAAATTTACAACTAAAATTGCGAAAAGCTTTTCACATGCACCCAATTACTTTCGATACTTATTCGCCAAGGTATTAGCTTCATGCTGGTGTAATTTGAGTTCAAATGGACAAATTTTGACCAAGTTAGGGGAATTTTTGTGTTCTTAAAGTTGGCTGATGAATAAATTTTTCCACGGCTTTTGTGTTGGGCTGAACTAAATACTCCTTAAAATTCAAAACAACACTGTTAAGAAATGTGGATATATTTATCGGATTCGCTGTTTCCTTAGCTACAGTTTGATGTATTTTTTATTAGAGATTGGTTTAAATTTTCCAGGATTGATTAAATTTTTGAAGCAACTTTTTTTTTCAAACTTCACACTGAAGCTATCAACTTTCGGAAGCGGCTTTCAGGGGGGCGGCGTGGGCGCGGGGCGGTCGCATGGCAGGGGGAGAAGATTCGACCTCCCACCTTTACTTTCTTTACAAATGTGGCGTCGTGTGTATCGTAGGGTATGTATGGTAGGGTATGTATTGTAGGTTATGTATTTTAGGGTATGTATTGTAAGGTATGTATTGTAGGGTATGTATTTTAGGGTATGTATGGTAGGGTATGTATTATAGGTTATGTATTGTAGGGTATGCATTGTAAGGTATGTATTGTAGGGTATGTATTGTAGGGTATGTATTGTAGGGTATGTGTTGTAGGGTATGTATTGTAGGGTATTTATAGTAGGGTATGTTATGTAGGGTATGTATAGTAGGGTATGTATTGTAGGGTATGTATTGTAGGGTATGTTATGTAGGGTATCTATTGTAGGGTATGTACTGTAGGGTATGTATCGTAGGGTATGTTATGTAGGGTATGTATTGTAGAGTATGTATTGTAGGGTATGTATTGTAGGGTATGTTATGTAGGGTACGTATTGTAGGGTATGTATGGTAGGGTATGTATTGTAGGGTATGTATGGTAGGGTATGTATCGTAGGGTATGTATTGTAGGGTATGTATTGTAGGGTATGTATTGAAGGGTATGTGTTGTAGGGTATGTATTGTCGGGTATGTATTGTAGGGTATGTATTGTAGGGTATGTATTGTAGGGTATGTATTGTAGGGTATGTTATGTAGGGTATGTATTGTAGGGTATGTATTGTAGGCTATGTTATGTAGGGTATGTATTGTCGGGTATGTATTGTAGGGTATGTATTGTAGGGTATGTTATGTAGGGTATGTTTTGTAGGGTATGTATTGTAGGGTATGTATGGTAGGGTATGTATCGTAGGGTATGTATTGTAGGGTATGCATTATAGGGTATGTATTGTAGGGTATGTATTGTAGGGTATGTATTGTAGGGTATGTATTGTAGGGTATGTATTGTAGGGTATGTATTGTAGGGTATGTATTGTAGGGTATTTATAGTAGGGTATGTATTGTAGGGTATGTTATGTAGGGTATGTTTTGTAGGGTATGTATCGTAGGGTATGTATTGTAGGGTATGTATTGTAGGGTATGTAGATATGTATGTATGGGCATGAGCGGCAGCGAATGCAGCGCGCGAAGCGCGCCAACCAGATGAAGCTTTGTTTACTTGACGGGCTCGGGGGGGGGGGGGCGCAGCGACGAACCGGCTCATGTATGTATGTATGTATGTATGTATGTATGTATGTATGTATGTATGTATGTATGTATGTATGTTGTATGTATGTCTGGGCATGAGCGGGAGCGAATGCAGCGCGCGAAGCGCGCCAACCACATTAAACTTTTGTTGCTTCGGGGCTCCGGGAAGCGAGCGAAGCGAGTGCCCCGGCTAGTCTATATATAATAAAATGTGATCACACGTGACCAGGAGGAGCTCAACAATGGCTATTGTCTCCGGAACAATCGACGTTCGACCGAACAATGGGATCAAAGGAATTTCGTTGTATCCATAAAGGCTTTTTTTTGGGGTGCAAATAAGGGTGCAAATCGGTATAGAAATGATCGCTGCATTGTGCTGATCACAGTAAAGTATGTGGCTAATTTCTACTCCAAACGGTTCGGGAGTTATGGCCATTTTGTGTTCCGACTTTCTAGAAAGTTCCGAGGAGGAGTTAATGAGATGCAAAACGAGCAAGGAGAAGCACGTGTTTTTGTAGTTGAACGGGCGGCAAGTTGCTCGGGTTTAAACATGAATAAGTGCCGGAAATCAATTGTAAAGACGTGTCAATTGTTGTCAGGACCTGTGCAGACAATTGGTGGACAATTATTTCAAGGTATTTCCTTTATTCAATTGTTTTTGGCTTTAAATAGCACGAGTTTTGTTTTGTTTGACCTCACGTTTTTCTTTCGGCTCGAGGGCCTAACCAAAACACGAAGACAATTTTGATTTTCTCGGGTCGTTCTGGGCCGATTTTCTCCATTTAAACTTCGATAACTGTTTATTACACAAGAACTAAAGTTATATGGCTTTGTTTTTTGTTTTGTTGATTTTCCTCTGTTTTTGGACAGTTTTGGCCGAGTTTGGGCTTTCTGGAAAACACGAAATTTTCATGCCACACGCGTGTGTTTTGCATTCGCGAAAATTAAATTTTAAGCTGCCAAAACTTTGTTTTTTTCACCAAATACTTTCGATAAATGTTCGCCAAGCTTAAGCTTCATGTTGATATTTTCGTGGGCTGTGTAGGACAAAAATTGGCCACGCTAATTGAATTTGAAAGTTGGTGAATCGTGTTTTAAATGCTAATTTTTGCACGGGTTTGATGTCATGACTATTTTTGATGAAGAAAATCATGTCTTTGACTTCAAAAATTTACAACTAAAATTGCGAAAAGCTTTTCACATGCACCCAATTACTTTCGATACTTATTCGCCAAGGTATTAGCTTCATGCTGGTGTAATTTGAGTTCAAATGGACAAATTTTGACCAAGTTAGGGGAATTTTTGTGTTTTAAAGTTGGCTGATGAATAAATTTTTCACGGCTTTTGTGTTGGGCTGACTAAATACTCACTTAAAATTCAAAACAACACTGTTAAGAAATGTGATATATTTATCGGATTCGCTGTTTCCTTAGCTACAGTTTGATGTATTTTTATTAGAGATTGGTTTAAATTTTCCAGGATTGATTAAATTTTTGAACGCAACTTTTTTTTTCAAACTTCACACTGAAGCTATCAACTTTCGGAAGCGGCTTTCAGGGGGGCGGCGTGGGCGCGGGGCGGTCGCATGGCAGGGGGAAGATTCGACCTCCACCTTTACTTTCTTTAGAAATGTGGCGTCGTGTGTATCGTAGGGTATGTATGGTAGGGTATGTATTGTAGGTTATGTATTTTAGGGTATGTATTGTAAGGTATGTATTGTAGGGTAAGTATTTTAGGGTATGTATGGTAGGGTATGTATTATAGGTTATGTATTGTAGGGTATGTATTGTAGGTATGTATTGTAGGGTATGTATTGTAGGGTATGTATTGTAGGGTATGTGTTTGTAGGGTATGTATTGTAGGGTATTTATAGTAGGGTATGTTATGTAGGGTATGTATAGTAGGGTATGTATTGTAGGGTATGTATTGTAGGGTATGTATTGTAGGGTATGTGTTGTAGGGTATGTTATGTAGGGTATGTATTGTAGGGTATGTATTGTAGGTTATGTATTGTAGGGTATGTATTGTAGGGTATGTATGTATGTATGTATGTATGTATCTATGTATGTATGTATGGGCATGAGCGGTGGCGAATGCAGCGCGTGAAGCGCGCCCACCAGATTAAGCTTTCTTTACTTGACGGGCTCCGGGGAGGGAGCGAAGCGACCGAACCCGGCTCATGTATGTATGTATGTATGTATGTATGTATGTATGTATGTATGTATGTATGTATGTATGTATGTATGTATGTATGTATGTATGTATGTATGTATGTATGTATGTATGTATGTATGTATGTATGTATGTATGTATGTATGTATGTATGGGCATGAGCGGGAGCGAATGTAGCCCGCGAAGCGCGCCAACCACATTAAGCTTTTGTCGCTTGGGGGGCTCCGGGGAGGGAGCGAAGCGACCGGGCCCCCGGCTAGTCTATATATACTATTCTACGATCGACACGTGACCCGCCGACTGTGAACAGTGCCCATTGTCTTTTGAAACAATCGACGTTCGAAAAAACAATGGGATCAAAGGAATTTCGTTGTATCCATAAAGGCTTTTTTTTGGGGTGCAAATAAGGGTGCAAATTGGTATAGAATGATCGCTGCATTGTGCTGATCACAGTAAAGTATGTGGCTAATTTCTACTCAAAAGCGGTTTGGGAGTTATGGCCCATTTTGTGTTCCGAATTTCTAGAAAGTTCGGCCAACAGAGTTAATTAGATGCAAACGAGCAGGGAGAAGCACGTGTTTTTTTAGTTGAACGGGCGGCAAGTTGCTCGGCTTAAACGTGAATACTGCCGGAAATCAATTGTAAGGACGTGTCAATTGTTGTCAAGACCTGTGGAGACAATTGGTGAACAATTATTTCAAGGTATTTCCTTTATTCAATTGTTTTTGGCTTTAAATAGCAGGAGTTTTGTTTTGTTTCACCTCACGTTTTTCTTTCGGCTCGAGGGCCTAACCAAAACACGAAGACAATTTTGATTTTATCGGGTCGTTCAGGCCGATTTTTCCATTTAAACTTTCGATAACTGTTTATTTACACAAGAACTAAAGTTATATGGTTTTTTTTTTTTGTTTTGTTGATTTTCTCTGTTTTTGGACAGTTTTAGCCGAGTTTGGTTTTGCTGGAAAACAGAAATTTTCACGCAACACGCGTGTGTTTTGCATTCGCGAAAATTAAATTTTAACCTGCCAAAACTTTGTTTTTTTCACCCAAATACTTTCGATAAATGTTCTACAGGCTATTGCTTCTTTGATATTTTCGTGGGTTGTAGGACAAAAATTGGCCACGTTAATTTAATTTGAAAGTTGGTGAATCGTGTTTTAAATGCTATTTTTTGCACGGGTTTGATTTCATGACTATTTTTGATGAAGAAAATCATGTCTTGGACTTCAAAAATTTACAACTAAAATTGCGAAAAGCTTTTCAATGCACCCAATTACTTTCGATACTTATTCGCCAAGGTATTAGCTTCATGCTGGTGTAATTTGAGTTCAAATGGACAAATTTTGACCAAGTTAGGGGAATTTTTGTGTTCTTAAAGTTGGCTGATGAATAAATTTTTCCACGGCTTTTGTGTTGGGCTGAACTAAATACTCTTAAAATTCAAAACAACACTGTTAAGAAATGTGATATATTTATCGGATTCGCTGTTTCCTTAGCTACAGTTTGATATATTTTTTATTAGAGATTGGTTTAAATTTTCCAGGATTGATTAAATTTTTGAAGCAACTTTTTTTTTCAAACTTCACACTGAAGCTATCAACTTTCGGAAGCGGCTTTCAGGGGGGCGGCGTGGGCGCGGGGCGGTCGCATGGCAGGGGGAGAAGATTCGACCTCCCACCTTTACTTTCTTTAGAAATGTGGCGTCGTGTGTATTGTAGGGTATGTATGTAGGGTATGTATTGTAGGTTGTATTTAGGGTATGTATTGTAGGTATGTATTGTAGGGTATGTATTGTAGGGTATGTATGTAGGGTATGTATTGTAGGTATGTATTGTAGGGTATGATTGTAGGTATGTATTGTAGGGTATGTATTGTAGGGTATGTATTGTAGGGTATGTGTTGTAGGGTATGTATTGTAGGGTATTTATGTAGGGTATGTATGTAGGGTATGTATGTAGGGTATGTATTGTAGGGTATGTATTGTAGGGTATGTTTGTAGGGTATGTATTGTAGGGTATGTATGTAGGGTATGTATTGTAGGGTATGTTATGTAGGGTATGTATTGTAGAGGTATGTATTGTAGGGTATGTATTGTAGGGTATGTATGTAGGGTATGTATTGTAGGGTATGTATGTAGGGTATGTATTGTAGGGTATGTATTGTAGGGTATGTATCGTAGGGTATGTATTGTAGGGTATGTATTGTAGGGTATGTATTGTAAGGGTATGTTTGTAGGGTATGTATTGTAGGGTATGTATTGTAGGGTATGTATTGTAGGGTATGTATTGTAGGGTATGTATTGTAGGGTATGTATTGTAGGGTATGTATTGTAGGGTATGTATTGTAGGTATGTTATGTAGGGTATGTATTGTAGGGTATGTATTGTAGGGTATGTATTGTAGGGTATGTTATGTAGGGTATGTTTGTAGGGTATGTATTGTAGGGTATGTATGTAGGGTATGTATTGTAGGGTATGTATTGTAGGGTATGCATTATAGGGTATGTATTGTAGGGTATGTATTGTAGGGTATGTATTGTAGGGTATGTATTGTAGGGTATGTATTGTAGGGTATGTATTGTAGGGTATGTATTGTAGGGTATTTATAGTAGGGTATGTATTGTAGGGTATGTTATGTAGGGTATGTTTGTAGGGTATGTATCGTAGGGTATGTATTGTAGGGTATGTATTGTAGGGTATGTAGATATGTATGTATGGGCATGAGCGGCAGCGAATGCAGCGCGCGAAGCGCGCCAACCAGATGAAGCTTTGTTTACTTGACGGGCTCGGGGGGGGGAGCGACCGAACCCGGCTCATGTATGTATGTATGTATGTATGTATGTATGTATGTATGTATGTATGTATGTATGTATGTATGTATGTATGTATGTATGTCTGGGCATGAGCGGGAGCGAATGCAGCGCGCGAAGCGCGCCAACCACATTAAACTTTTGTTGCTTCGGGGGCTCCGGGAAGCGAGCGAAGCGAGTGCCCCGGCTAGTCTATATATAATAAAATGTGATCACACGTGACCAGGAGGAGCTCAACAATGGGTATTGTCTCCGGAACAATCGACGTTCGACCGAACAATGGGATCAAAGGAATTTCGTTGTATCCATAAAGGCTTTTTTTTGGGGTGCAAATAAGGGTGCAAATCGGTATAGAAATGATCGCTGCATTGTGCTGATCACAGTAAAGTATGTGGCTAATTTCTACTCCAAACGGTTCGGGAGTTATGGCCCATTTTGTGTTCCGACTTTCTAGAAAGTTCCGAGGAGGGAGTTAATGAGATGCAAAACGAGCAGGAGAAGCACGTGTTTTTGTAGTTGAACGGGCGGCAAGTTGCTCGGGTTTAAACATGAATAAGTGCCGGAAATCAATTGTAAAGACGTGTCAATTGTTGTCAGGACCTGTGCAGACAATTGGTGGACAATTATTTCAAGGTATTTCCTTTATTCAATTGTTTTTGGCTTTAAATAGCACGAGTTTTGTTTTGTTTGACCTCACGTTTTTCTTTCGGCTCGAGGGCCTAACCAAAACGAAGACAATTTTGATTTTCTCGGGTCGTTCTGGGCCGATTTTCTCCATTTAAACCTTCGATAACTGTTTATTTACACAAGAACTAAAGTTATATGGCTTTGTTTTTTTTGTTTTGTTGATTTTCCTCTGTTTTTGGACAGTTTTGGCCGAGTTTGGGCTTTCTGGAAAACACGAAATTTTCATGCCAACGCGTGTGTTTTGCATTCGCGAAAATTAAATTTTAAGCTGCCAAAACTTTGTTTTTTTCACCCAAATACTTTCGATAAATGTTCGCCAAGCTCTAGCTTCATGTTGATATTTTCGTGGGCTGTGTAGGACAAAAATTGGCCACGCTAATTGAATTTGAAAGTTGGTGAATCGTGTTTTAAATGCTAATTTTTGCACGGGTTTGATGTCATGACTATTTTTGATGAAGAAAATCATGTCTTTGACTTCAAAAATTTACAACTAAAATTGCGAAAAGCTTTTCACATGCACCCAATTACTTTCGATACTTATTCGCCAAGGTATTAGCTTCATGCTGGTGTAATTTGAGTTCAAATGGACAAATTTTGACCAAGTTAGGGGAATTTTTGTGTTTTAAAGTTGGCTGATGAATAAATTTTTCCACGGCTTTTGTGTTGGGCTGACTAAATACTCTTAAAATTCAAAACAACACTGTTAAGAAATGTGGATATATTTATCGGATTCGCTGTTTCCTTAGCTACAGTTTGATGTATTTTTTATTAGAGATTGGGTTTAAATTTTCCAGGATTGATTAAATTTTTGAAGCAACTTTTTTTTTCAAACTTCACACTGAAGCTATCAACTTTCGGAAGCGGCTTTCAGGGGGGCGGCGTGGGCGCGGGGCGGTCGCATGGCAGGGGGGAAGATTCGACCTCCCACCTTTACTTTCTTTAGAAATGTGGCGTCGTGTGTATCGTAGGGTATGTATGGTAGGGTATGTATTGTAGGTTATGTATTTAGGGTATGTATTGTAAGGTATGTATTGTAGGGTATGTATTTTAGGGTATGTATGGTAGGGTATGTATTATAGGTTATGTATTGTAGGGTATGTATTGTAAGGTATGTATTGTAGGGTATGTATTGTAGGGTATGTATTGTAGGGTATGTGTTGTAGGGTATGTATTGTAGGGTATTTATAGTAGGTATATTGTAGGGTGTATGTGTATGTATGTATTGTAGGGTATGTATTGTAGGGTATGTTGTAGGGTATGTATTGTAGGGTATGTATTGTAGGGTATGTTTGTTTGTATTGTAGGGTATGTATTGTAGGGTATGTATTGTAGGGTATGTATGTAGGGTATGTATTGTAGGGTATGTATTGTAGGTTATGTATTGTAGGGTATGTATGTAGGGTATGTATGTATGTATGTATGTATCTATGTATGTATGTATGGGCATGAGCGGTGGCGAATGCAGCGCGTGAAGCGCGCCCACCAGATTAAGCTTTCTTTACTTGACGGGCTCCGGGGAGGGAGCGAAGCGACCGAACCCGGCTCATGTATGTATGTATGTATGTATGTATGTATGTATGTATGTATGTATGTATGTATGTATGTATGTATGTATGTATGTATGTATGTATGTATGTATGTATGTATGTATGTATGTATGTATGTATGTATGTATGTATGTATGTATGTATGGGCATGAGCGGGAGCGAATGTAGCCCGCGAAGCGCGCCAACCACATTAAGCTTTTGTCGCTTGGGGGGCTCCGGGGAGGGAGCGAAGCGACCGGGCCCCGGCTAGTCTATATATACTATTCTACGATCACACGTGACCCGCCGACTGTGAACAGTGCCCATTGTCTTTTGAACAATCGACGTTCGAAAAAACAATGGGATCAAAGGAATTTCGTTGTATCCATAAAGGCTTTTTTTTGGGGTGCAAATAAGGGTGCAAATTGGTATAGAAATGATCGCTGCATTGTGCTGATCACAGTAAAGTATGTGGCTAATTTCTACTCCAAGCGGTTTGGGAGTTATGGCCCATTTTGTGTTCCGAATTTCTAGAAAGTTCGGCCAACAGAGTTAATTAGATGCAAAACGAGCAGGGAGAAGCACGTGTTTTTTTAGTTGAACGGGCGGCAAGTTGCTCGGCTTAAACGTGAATACCTGCCGGAAATCAATTGTAAGGACGTGTCAATTGTTGTCAAGACCTGTGGAGACAATTGGTGAACAATTATTTCAAGGTATTTCCTTTATTCAATTGTTTTTGGCTTTAAATAGCAGGAGTTTTGTTTTGTTTCACCTCACGTTTTTCTTTCGGCTCGAGGGCCTAACCAAAACACGAAGACAATTTTGATTTTATCGGGTCGTTCAGGGCCGATTTTTTCCATTTAAACTTTCGATAACTGTTTATTTACACAAGAACTAAAGTTATATGGTTTTTTTTTTCTTGTTTTGTTGATTTTTCTCTGTTTTTGGACAGTTTTAGCCGAGTTTTGGTTTTGCTGGAAAACAGGAAATTTTCACGCAACACGCGTGTGTTTTGCATTCGCGAAAATTAAATTTCAACCTGCCAAAACTTTGTTTTTTTCACCCAAATATTTCGATAAATGTTCTACAGGCTATTGGCTTCTTTTTGATATTTTCGTGGGTTCTGTAGGACAAAAATTGGCCACGTTAATTTAATTTGAAAGTTGGTGAATCGTGTTTTAAATGCTAATTTTTGCACGGGTTTGATGTCATGACTATTTTTGATGAAGAAAATCATGTCTTGGACTTCAAAAATTTACAACTAAAATTGCGAAAAGCTTTTCACATGCACCCAATTACTTTCGATACTTATTCGCCAAGGTATTAGCTTCATGCTGGTGTAATTTGAGTTCAAATGGACAAATTTTGACCAAGTTAGGGGAATTTTTGTGTTCTTAAAGTTGGCTGATGAATAAATTTTTCCACGGCTTTTGTGTTGGGCTGAACTAAATACTCACTTAAAATTCAAAACAACACTGTTAAGAAATGTGGATATATTTATCGGATTCGCTGTTTCCTTAGCTACAGTTTGATGTATTTTTTTAGAGATTGGGTTTAAATTTTCCAGGATTGATTAAATTTTTGAACGCAATTTTTTTTTTCAAACTTCACACTGAAGCTATCAACTTTCGGAAGCGGCTTTCAGGGGGGCGGCGTGGGCGCGGGCGGTCGCATGGCAGGGGAGAAGATTCGACCTCCCACCTTTACTTTCTTTACAAATGTGGCGTCGTGTGTATCGTAGGGTATGTATGGTAGGGTATGTATTGTAGGTTATGTATTTTAGGGTATGTATTGTAAGGTATGTATTGTAGGGTAAGTATTTTAGGGTATGTATGGTAGGGTATGTATTATAGGTTATGTATTGTAGGGTATGCATTGTAAGGTATGTATTGTAGGGTATGTATTGTAGGGTATGTATTGTAGGGTATGTGTTGTAGGGTATGTATTGTAGGGTATTTATAGTAGGGTATGTTATGTAGGGTATGTATAGTAGGGTATGTATTGTAGGGTATGTATTGTAGGGTATGTATTGTAGGGTATGTGTTGTAGGGTATGTTATGTAGGGTATGTATTGTAGGGTATGTATTGTAGGTTATGTATTGTAGGGTATGTATTGTAGGGTATGTATTGTCGGGTATGTATTGTAGGGTATGTATCGTAGGGTATGTATCGTAGGGTATGTATTGTAAGGTATGTATCATAGGGTATGTTATGTAGGGTATTTATTGTAGGGTATGTATTGTAGGGTATGTATTGTAAGGTATGTATGGTAGGGTATGTAGTGTAGGTTATGTATTGTAAGGTATGTATTGTAGGGTATGTTATGTAGGGTATGTATTGTAGGGTATGTATTGTAAGGTCTGTATTGTAGGGTATGTATTGTAGGGTATGTATTGTAGGGTATGTTATGTAGGGTATGTATTGTAGGGTATGTAATGTAGGGTATGTATTGTAGGGTATTTATTGTAGGGTATGTATTTTAGGGTATGTATTGTAAGGTATGTATTGTAGGGTATGTATTTTAGGGTATGTATGGTAGGGCATGTATTATAGGTTATGTATTGTAGGGTATGTATTGTAAGGTATGTATTGTAGGGTATGTATTGTAGGGTATGTATTGTAGGGTACGTGTTGTAGGTATGTATTGTAGGGTATTTATAGTAGGGTATGTTATGTAGGGTATGTATAGTAGGGTATGTATTGTAGGGTATGTATTGTAGGGTATGTATTGTAGGGTATGTGTTGTAGGGTATGTTATGTAGGGTATGTATTGTAGGGTATGTATTGTAGGTTATGTATTGTAGGGTATGTATTGTAGGGTATGTATTGTCGGGTATGTAAGGTAGGGTATGTATCGTGGGGTATGTATCGTAAGGTATGTATTGTAAGGTATGTATCATAGGGTATGTTATGTAGGGTATTTATGTAGGGTATGTATTGTAGGGTATGTATTGTAAGGTTTGTATGGTAGGGTATGTAGTGTAGGTTATGTATTGTAAGGTATGTATTGTAGGGTATGTTATGTAGGGTATGTATTGTAGGGTATGTATTGTAAGGTCTGTATTGTAGGGTATGTATTGTAGGGTATGTATTGTAGGGTATGTTTTGTAGGGTATGTATTGTAGGGTATGTAATGTAGGGTATGTATTGTAGGGTATTTATTGTAGGGTATGTATTGTAGGGTATGTATTGTAGGGTATGTATTGTAGGGTTGTATTGTAGGGTATGTTATGTAGGGTATGTATTGTAGGGTATGTATGTAGGTATGTAGTGTAGGTTATGTATAGGGTATGTATGTATGTATGTATGTATGTATGGGCATGAGCGGTAGCGAATGCAGCGCGCGACGTGCGCCCACCAGATTAAGCTTTGTTTATGTGATGGGCTCCGGGGAGGGAGCGAAGCGACCGAACCCGGCTCATGTATGTATGTATGTATGTATGTATGTATGTATGTATGTATGTATGTATGTATGTATGTATGTATGTATGTATGTATGTATGTATGTATGTATGTATGTATGTATGTATGTATGTATGTATGTATGTATGTATGTATGTATGGGCATGAAGGCAGCGAATGCAGCGCGCGAAGCGCGCCAACCAGATTAAGCTTTGTTTATTTGACGGCCTCCGGGGAGGGAGCGAAGCGACCGAACCCGGCCCATGTAGGTATGTATGTATGTATGTATGTATGGGCATGAGCGGGAGCGAATGCAGCGCGCGAAGCGCGCCAACCACATTAAGCTTTTTGAGCTTGATGGGCTCCGGGGAGGGAGCGTAGCGACTGGGCCCCCGGCTAGTCTCTTATATAATAAGATTGTTCCACACGTGACCCGCAGGGACCAAACAATGGGTCATTGTCTCCGGAACAATCGACGTTCGACAAAACAATGGGATCAAAGGAATTTCGTTGTATCCATAAAGGCTTTTTTGGGGTGCAAAAAGGGTGCAAATCGGTATAGAAATGATCGCTGCATTGTGCTGATCACAGTGTACTATTTGGCTAATTTCTAACCCCAGCGGTTCTGGAGTTATGCCCCATTTTGTGCTCCGACTTTCTAGAAAGTTCCGAGGACGGAGTTAATGAGATGCAAAACGAGCAGGGAGAAGCACGTGTTTTTTTAGTTGAACGGGCGGCAAGTTGCTCGGATTTAAACGTGAATACGTGCCGGAAATCAATTGTAAAGACGTGTCAATTGTTGTCAGGACCTGTGCAGACAATGGGTGGACAATTATTTCAAGATATTTCCTTTATTCAATTGTTTTTGGCTTTAAATAGCACGAGTTTTGTTTTGTTTGACCTCACGTTTTTCTTTCGGCTCGAGGGCCTAACCAAAAGACGAAGACAATTTTGATTTTCTCGGGTCGTTCTGGGCCGATTTTCTCCATTTAAACTTTCGATAACTGTTTATTTACACAAGAACTAAAGTTATATGGCTTTGTTTTTTTTGTTTTGTTGATTTTCCTCTGTTTTTGGACAGTTTTGGCCGAGTTTGGGTTTTGCTGGAAAACACGAAATTTTCATGCCACACGCGTGTGTTTTGCATTCGCGAAAATTAAATTTTAAGCTGCCAAAACTTTGTTTTTTTCACCCAAATACTTTCGTAAATGTTCGCCAAGCTTTTAGCTTCATGTTGATATTTTCGTGGGTGTGTAGGACAAAAATTGGCCACGCTAATTGAATTTGAAAGTTGGTGAATCGTGTTTTAAATGCTAATTTTTGCCCGGGTTTGATGTCATGACTATTTTTGATGAAGAAAATCATGTCTTGGACTTCAAAAATTTACAACTAAAATTGCGAAAAGCTTTTCACATGCACCCAATTACTTTCGATACTTATTCGCCAAGGTATCAGCTTCATGTTGGTGTAATTTGAGTTAAAATGGACAAATTTTGACCAAGTTCGGGGAATTTTTGTGTTTTTAAAGTTAGCTGATGAATAAATTTTTTCACGGCTTTTCTGTTGGGCTGCACTAAATACTCTCTTAAAATTCAAAACAACACTGTTAAGAAATGTGAATATATTTATCGGATTCGCTGTTTCCTTAGCTACAGTTTGATATATTTTTTATTACAGATTGAGTTTAAATTTTCCAAGATTGATTAAATTTTTGAAGGCAACTTTTTTTTTCAAACTTCACACTGAAGCTAGCAACTTTCGGAAGCGGCTTTCAGGGGGGGGGCGCGTGGGCGCGGCGGTCGCTTGGCAGGGGGGAAGATTCGACCTCCCACCTTTACTTTCTTTAGAAATGTGGCGTCGTGTGTATTGTAGGGTATGTATGGTAGGGTATGTATTGTAGGTTATGTATTGTAGGGTATGTATTGTAAGGTATGTATTGTAGGGTATGTATTTAGGGTATGTATTGTAGGGTATGTATTGTAAGGTATGTATTGTAGGGTATGTATTGTAGGGTATGTATTGTAAGGTATGTATTGTAGGGTATGTATTGTAGG
>RQOL01000058.1:0-22479 GCA_013076295.1 Sanderia malayensis
TGACTTCCTACTTTCGGTGACTTGCCACTTTTGATGGCTTCCCACTTTTGATAACTTCCAACTTTTGATGACTTCCCACTTTTTCTTGACCTCCCACTTGCAGTGACTTCCCACTTTTGATGACTTCCCACTTTTGATGACCTCCCACTTTTGATGACTTCCCACTTTTGATAAATTCCCACTTTTGATGACTTCCCACGTTTTCTTGACTTCCCAATTTTGATGGCTTCCCACTTTTGACGACTTCCCACTTTTTCTTAACTTCCCATAATTTCTTGACTTCCCACTTTTGATGACTTCTCACTTTTTCTTGAAATCCAACTTTCGGTGACTTTCCACTTTTGATGACTTCCCATTTTTGATAAATTGCCACTTTTCATGACTTCCCACTTTTTCTTCACTTCCCACTTTCGGTGACTTCCCATATTTGATGGCTTGCCACTTTTGATAACTTCCCACTTTTGATGACTTCCCACGTTTTCTTGACTAAGCACTTTTTTGACTCCCCATTTTTGAAGACTTCCCACATTTGACGACCTCCCACTTTTTCTTAACTTACCATTTTATCTTGACTTCCCACTTTTGATGACTTCCCATTTTTGATGACTTCCCACGTTTTCTTGACTTCCTACTTTCGGTGACTTGACACTTTTGATGGCTTCCCACTTTTGTTAACTTCCCACTTTTTATGACTTCCCACTTTTTCTTGACTTCCTACTTTCGGTGACTTCCCACTTTTGATGACTTCCCACTTCTGATATATTCCCACTTTTGATGACTTCCCACTTTTTCTTGACTTCCCACTTTTTCTTGACTTCCCACTTATTCTTGACTTCCCACTTTTTCTTGAATTCCCACTTTTTCTTGACTTCCCACGTTTTCGTGACTTCCCAATTTTGATGCCTCCCCACATTTGATGACTACCCACCTTTTCTTGACTTCCCACTTTTTCTTGACCTACCACTTTCAGTGACTTCCCACCTTTTCTTGACTTCCCACTTTTTCTTGACCTCCCACTTTCAGTGACTTCCCACTTTTGATGACTTCCCACTTTTGATGACTTCCCACTTTTGATGACTTCCCACTTTTGATGACTTCCCACTTTTTCTTGACATCCCACTTGCAGTGACTTCCCACTTTTGATGACTTCCCATTTTTGATAAATTCCCACTTTTCATGACTTCCCACTCTTTCTTCACTTCCCATTTTCGGTGAATTCCCACTTTTGATGACTTGCCACTTTTATAATATCCCACTTTTGATGACTTCCCAATTTTGATGGCTTCCCACTTTTGACGACTTCCCACTTTTTCTTAACTTCCCATAATTTCTTGAATTCCCACTTTTCATGACTTCTCACTTTTTCTTGACATCCAACTTTCGGTGACTTCCCACTTTTGATGACTTCCCACTTCTGATATATTCCCACTTTTGATGACTTCCCACTTTTTCTTGACTTCCCACTTTTTCATGACTTCCCACTTATTCTTGACTTCCCACTTTTTCTTGAATTCCCACTTTTTCTTGACTTCCCACTTTTTCATGACTTCCCACTTATTCTTGACTTCCCACTTTTTCTTGAATTCCCACTTTTTCTTGACTTCCCACGTTTTCATGACTTCCCAATTTTGATGCCTCCCCACATTTGATGACTACCCACCTTTTCTTGACTTCCCACTTTTTCTTGACCTCCCACTTTCAGTGACTTCCCACTTTTGATGACTTCCCACTTTTGATGACTTCACACTTTTGATAACTTCCCACTTTTTCTTGACCTCCAACTTGCAGTGACTTCCCACTTTTGATGACTTCCCATTTTTGATAAATTCCCACTTTTCATGACTTCCCACTTTTTCGTCACTTCCCATTTTCGGTGAATTCCCACTTTTGATGACTTGCCACTTTTTATAATATCCCATCTTTGATGACTTCCCACTTTTGATGACTTCCCACTTCTGATATATTCCCACTTTTGATGACTTCCCACTTTTTCTTGAATTCCCACTTTTTCTTGACTTCCCCCGTTTTCGTGACTTCCCAATTTTGATGGCTCCCCACATTTGATGACTACCCACCTTTTCTTGACTTCCCACTTTTTCTTGACCTCCCACTTTCAGTGACTACCCACCTTTTCTTGACTTCCCACTTTTTCTTGACCTCCCACTTTCAGTGACTTCCCACTTTTGATGACTTCCCACTTTTGATGACTTCCCACTTTTTTTGACTTCCCACTTTTGATGACTTCCCAATTTTTTTGACTTCCCGCTTTTGATGACTTCCCATTTTTGATGACTTCCCACGTTTTCTTGACTTCCCATTTTTGATGACTTCCCAGTTTTGATTACTTCCTACTTTTTCCTAACTTCCCATTTTTTCTTGACTTCCCACTTTTATGACTTCCGACTTTTTCTTGACCTCCCCCTTTCAGTGACTTCCCACTTTTGATGACTTCCCACTTTTGATGACTTCCCACTTTTGATAACTTCCCACTTTTGATGACTTCCCACTTTTTCTTGACCTCCCACTTGCAGTGACTTCCCACTTTTGATGATTTCCCATTTTTGATAAATTCCCACTTTTCATGAGTTCCCACTTTTTCTTCACTTCCCATTTTCGGTGAATTCCCACTTTTGATGACTTCCCACTTTTGATAAATTCCCACTTTTGATGACTTCCCACTTTTGATGACTTCCCACTTTTGATAACTTCCCACTTTTGATGACTTCCCACTTTTTCTTGACCTCCCACTTGCAGTGACTTCCCACTTTTGATGACTTCCCATTTTTGATAAATTCCCACTTTTCATGACTTCCCACTTTTTCTTCACTTCCCATTTTCGGTGAATTCCCACTTTTGATGACTTGCCACTTTTTATAATATCCCACTTTTGACGACTTCCCAATTTTGATGGCTTCCCACTTTTGACGACTTCCCACTTTTTCTTAACTTCCCATAATTTCTTGACTTCCCACTTTTCATGACTTCTCACTTTTTCTTGACATCCAACTTTCGGTGACTTCCCCCTTTTGATGACTTCCACTTCTGATATATTCCCACTTTTGATGACTTCCCACTTTTTCTTGACTTCCCACTTTTTCTTGACTTCCCACTTATTCTTGACTTCCCACTTTTTCTTGGATTCCCACTTTTTCTTGACTTCCCACGTTTTCATGACTTCCCAATTTTGATGCCTCCCCACATTTGATGACTACCCACCTTTTCTTGACTTCCCACTTTTTCTTGACCTCCCACTTTCAGTGACTTCCCACTTTTGATGACTTCCCACTTTTGATGACTTCCCACTTTTTTTGACTTCCCACTTTTGATGACTTCCCAATTTTTTTGACTTCCCGCTTTTGATGACTTCCCATTTTTGATGACTTCCCACGTTTTCTTGACTTCCCATTTTTGATGACTTCCCAGTTTTGATTACTTCCTACTTTTTCCTAACTTCCCATTTTTTCTTGACTTCCCACTTTTATGACTTCCCACTTTTTCTTGACCTCCCCTTTCAGTGACTTCCCACTTTTGATGACTTCCCACTTTTGATGACTTCCCACTTTTGATAACTTCCCACTTTTGATGACTTCCCACTTTTTCTTGACCTCCCACTTGCAGTGACTTCCCACTTTTGATGACTTCCCATTTTTGATAAATTCCCACATCTCATGACTTCCCACTTTTTCTTCACTTCCCACTCTTGGTGACTTCCCATATTTGATGGCTTGCCACTTTTGATAACTTCCCACTTTTGATGACTTCCCACGTTTTCTTGACTAAGCACTTTTTTTGACTTCCCATTTTTGAAGACTTCCCACATTTCACGACCTCCCACTTTTTCTTAACTTACCCTTTTATCTTGACTTCCCACTTTTGAAGACTTCCCATTTTTGATGACTTCCCACGTTTTCTGGACTTCCCATTTTTGATGACTTCCCGGTTTTGATGACATCCCACTTTCAGTGACCTCCCACTTTTGATGACTTCCCACTTTTGATGACTTCCCACTTTTGATAAATTCCCACTTTTGATGACTTCTCACTTTTTCTTGACTTCCTACTTTCGGTGACTTCCCACTTTTGATGGCTTCCCACTTTTGATAACTTCCCACTTTCTATGACTTCCCGCTATTGATAACTTCCATCTTTTTTTGATTTCCCACTTTTGATGACTTCCCACTTTTGATGAGTTCCCACGTTTTCTGGACTTCCCAATTTTGATGGCTTCCCACTTTTGATGACTTCCCACTTCTGATATATTCCCACTTTTGATGACTTCCCACTTTTTCTTGACTTCCCACTTTTTCTTGACTTCCCACTTGTTCTTGACTTCCCACTTTTTCTTGAATTCCCACTTTTTCTTGACTTCCCACGTTTTCATGACTTCCCAATTTTGATGCCTCCCCACATTTGATGACTACCCACCTTTTCTTGACTTCCCACTTTTTTGACTTCCCACTTTTGATGACTTCCCATTTTTGATGACCTCCCACGTTTTCTTGACTTCCCATTTTTGATGACTTCCCGGTTTTGATGACATCCTACTTTTTCTTAACTTCCCATTTTTTCTTGACTTCCCACTTTTGATGACTTCCCACTTTTTCTTCATCTCCCACTTTCAGTGACTTCCCACTTTTGATGACTTCCCACTTTTGATGATTTCCCACTTTTGATAAACTCCCACTTTTGATGACTTCCCACTTTTTCTTGACTTCCTACTTTCGGTGACTTCCCACTTTGATGGCTTCCCACTTTTCATAACTTCCCACTTTCTATGACTTCCCGCTTTTGATAACTTCCATCTTTTTTTGACTTCCCACTTTTGATGACTTCCCACTTTTGACGACTTACCACTTTTTCTTGACTTCCCACTTTTTCTTGACTTCCCACTTATTCTTGTCTTACCACTTTTTCTTGAATTCCCACTTTTTCTTGACTTCCCACGTTTTCATGACTTCCCAATTTTGGTGCCTCCCCACATTTGATGACTACCCACCTTTTCTTGACTTCCCACTTTTTCTTGACCTCCCACTTTCAGTGACTTCCCACTTTTGATGACTTCCCACTTTTGATGACTTCCCACTTTTTTTGACTTCCCTCTTTTGATGACTTCCCAATTTTTTTGACTTCCCGCTTTTGATGACTTCCCATTTTTGGATGACTTCCCACGTTTTCTTGACTTCCCATTTTTGATGACTTCCCAGTTTTGATGACTTCCTACTTTTTCTTAACTTCCCATTTTTTCTTGACTTCCCACTTTTATGACTTCCCACTTTTTCTTGACCTCCCCCTTTCAGTGACTTCCCACTTTTGATGACTTCCCACTTTTGATAATTTCCCATTTTTGATAAATTCCCACTTTTCATGACTTCCCACTTTTTCTTCACTTCCCATTTTCGGTGAATTCCCACTTTTGATGACTTACCACTTTTTATAATATCCCACTTTTGATGACTTCCCACTTTTGATGACTTCACATTTTTGATAAATTCCCACTTTTGATGACCTCCTACTTTTTCTTGACTTCCTACTTTCGGTGACTTGCCACTTTTGATGGCTTCCCACTTTTGATAACTTCCAACTTTTGATGACTTCCCACTTTTTCTTGACCTCCCACTTGCAGTGACTTCCCACTTTTGATGACTTCCCACTTTTGATGACCTCCCACTTTTGATGACTTCCCACTTTTGATAAATTCCCACTTTTGATGACTTCCCACGTTTTCTTGACTTCCCAATTTTGATGGCTTCCCACTTTTGACGACTTCCCACTTTTTCTTAACTTCCCATAATTTCTTGACTTCCCACTTTTGATGACTTCTCACTTTTTCTTGAAATCCAACTTTCGGTGACTTTCCACTTTTGATGACTTCCCACTTCTGATAAATTTCCACTTTTGATGACTTCCCACTTTTTCTTGACCTCCCACTTTCAGTGACTTCCCACTTTTGATGGCTTCCCATTTTTGATAAATTGCCACTTTTCATGACTTCCCACTTTTTCTTCACTTCCCACTTTCGGTGACTTCCCATATTTAATGGCTTGCCACTTTTGATAACTTCCCACTTTTGATGACTTCCCACGTTTTCTTGACTAAGCACTTTTTTGACTCCCCATTTTTGAAGACTTCCCACATTTGACGACCTCCCACTTTTTCTTAACTTACCATTTTATCTTGACTTCCCACTTTTGATGACTTCCCATTTTTGATGACTTCCCACGTTTTTTTGACTTCCCATTTTTGATGACTTCCCGGTTTTGATGACATCCTACTTTTTCTTAACTTCCCATTTTTTCTTGACTTCCCACTTTTGATGACTTCACACTTTTTCTTGACCTCCCACTTTCAGTGACTTCCCACATTTGATGACTTCCCACTTTTGATGACTTCCCACTTTTTCTTGACTTCCTACTTTCGGTGACTTCCCACTTTTGATGGCTTCCCACTTTTGATAAGTTCCCACTTTTGGTGACTTCCCACTTTTTCTTGACTTCCTACTTTCGGTGACTTCCCACTTTTTATGACTTCCCACTTTTTCTTGACTTCCTACTTTCGGTGACTTGACACTTTTGATGGCTTCCCACTTTTGATAACTTCCCACTTTCTATGACTTCCCGCTTTTGATAACTTCCATCTTTTTTTGACTTCCCAATTTTGATGGCTTCCCACTTTTGACGACTTCCCACTTTTTCTTAACTTCCCATAATTTCTTGACCACCCACTTTTCATGACTTCTCACTTTTTCTTGACATCCAACTTTCGGTGACTTCCCACTTTTGATGACTTTCCACTTCTGATATATTCCCACTTTTGATGACTTCCCACTTTTTCTTGACTTCCCACTTTTTCTTGCATTCCCACTTATTCTTGACTTCCCACTTTTTCTTGAATTCCCACTTTTTCTTGACTTCCCACGTTTTCGTGACTTCCCAATTTTGATGCCTCCCCACATTTGATGACTACCCACCTTTTCTTGACTTCCCACTTTTTCTTGACCTCCCACTTTCAGTGACTTCCCACCTTTTCTTGACTTCCCACTTTTTCTTGACCTCCCACTTTCAGTGACTTCCCACTTTTGATGACTTCCCACTTTTGATGACTTCCCACTTTTGATGTCTTCCCACTTTTAATGACTTCCCACTTTTTCTTGACATCCCATTTGCAGTGACTTCCCACTTTTGATGACTTCCCATTTTTGATAAATTCCCACTTTTCATGACTTCCCACTCTTTCTTCACTTCCCATTTTCGGTGAATTCCCACTTTTGATGACTTGCCACTTTTTATAATATCCCACTTTTGATGACTTCCCAATTTTGATGGCTTCCCACTTTTGACGACTTCCCACTTTTTCTTAACTTCCCATAATTTCTTGACTTCCCACTTTTCATGACTTCTCACTTTTTCTTGACATCCAACTTTCGGTGACTTCCCACTTTTGTTGACTTCCCACTTCAGATATATTCCCACTTTTGATGACTTCCCACTTTTTCTTGACTTCCCCCTTTTTCATGACTTCCCACTTATTCTTGACTTCCCACTTTTTCTTGAATTCCCACTTTTTCTTGACTTCCCACTTTTTCATGACTTCCCACTTATTCTTGACTTCCCACTTTTTCTTGAATTCCCACTTTTTCTTGACTTCCCACGTTTTCATGACTTCCCAATTTTGATGCCTCCCACATTTGATGACTACCCACCTTTTCTTGACTTCCCACTTTTTCTTGACCTCCCACTTTCAGTGACTTCCCACTTTTGATGACTTCCCACTTTTGATGACTTCCCACTTTTGATAACTTCCCACTTTTTCTTGACCTCCAACTTGCAGTGACTTCCCACTTTTGATGACTTCCCATTTTTGATAAATTCCCACTTTTCATGACTTCCCACCTTTTTCGTCACTTCCCATTTTCGGTGAATTCCCACTTTTGATGACTTGCCACTTTTTATAATATCCCATCTTTGATGACTTCCCACTTTTGCTGACTTCCCACTTCTGATATATTCACACTTTTGATGACTTCCCACTTTTTCTTGAATTCCCACTTTTTCTTGACTTCCCCCCGTTTTCCGTGACTTCCCAATTTTGATGGCTCCCCACATTTGATGACTACCCACCTTTTCTTGACTTCCACTTTTTCTTGACCTCCCACTTTCAGTGACTACCCACCTTTTCTTGCCTTCCCACCTTTTCTTGACCTCCCACTTTCAGTGACTTCCCACTTTTGATAACTTCCCACTTTTGATGACTTCCCACTTTTTTTGACTTCCCACTTTTGATGACTTCCCAATTTTTTTGACTTCCCGCTTTTGATGACTTCCCATTTTTGATGACTTCCCACGTTTTCTTGACTTCCCATTTTTGATGACTTCCCAGTTTTGATTACTTCCTACTTTTTCCTAACTTCCCATTTTTTCTTGACTTCCCACTTTTATGACTTCCGACTTTTTCTTGACCTCCCCCTTTCAGTGACTTCCCACTTTTGATGACTTCCCACTTTTGATGACTTCCCACTCTTGATAACTTCCACTTTTGATGACTTCCCACTTTTTCTTGACCTCCACTTGCAGTGACTTCCCACTTTTGATGATTTCCATTTTTGATAAATTTCCACTTTTCATGAGTTCCCACTTTTTCTTCACTTCCCATTTTTCGGTGAATTCCCACTTTTGATGACTTCCCACTTTGATAAATTCCCACTTTTGATGACTTCCCACTTTTGATGACTTCCCACTTTTGATAACTTCCCACTTTTGATGACTTCCCACTTTTTCTTGACCTCCCACTTGCAGTGACTTCCCACTTTTGAATGACTTCCCATTTTTGATAAATTCCCACTTTTCATGACTTCCCACTTTTCTTCTTCCCATTTTCGGTGAATTCCCACTTTTGATGACTTGCCACTTTTATAATATCCCACTTTTGACGACTTCCCAATATTTGATGGCTTCCCACTTTTGACGACTTCCCACTTTTCTTAACTTCCCATAATTTCTTGACTTCCCACTTTTCATGACTTCTCAACTTTTTCTTGACATCCAACTTTCGGTGACTTCCCCCTTTTGATGACTTCCCACTTCTGATATATTCCCACTTTTGATGACTTCCCACTTTTTCTTGACTTCCCACTTTTTCTTGACTTCCCACTTAATCTTGACTTCCCACTTTTTCTTGGATTCCCACTTTTTTCTTGACTTCCCACGTTTTCATGACTTCCCAATTTTGATGCCTCCCCACATTTGATGACTACCACCTTTTCTTGACTTCCCACTTTTTCTTGACCTCCCACTTTCAGTGACCTCCCACTTTTTGATGACTTCCCTTTTTTTGACTTCCCACTTTTTGATGACTTCCCAATTTTTTGACTTCCCCGCTTTTGATGACTTCCCATTTTTGGATGACTTCCCACGTTTCTTGACTTCCCATTTTTTGATGACTTCCCAGTTTTGATTACTTCTACTTTTTCCTAACTTCCCATTTTTTCTTGACTTCCCACTTTTATGACTTCCACTTTTTCTTGACCTCCCCCTTTCAGTGACTTCCCACTTTTGATGACTTCCCACCTTTTGATGACTTCCACTTTTGATAACTTCCCACTTTTGATGACTTCCACTCTTTCTTGACCTCCCACTTGCAGTGACTTCCCACTTTGATGACTTCCCATTTTTGATAAATTCCCACTTTCATCATGACTTCCCACTTTTTCTTCACTTCCCATTTTCGGTGAATTCCCACTTTTGATGACTTGCCACTTTTTATAATATCCCACTTTTGATGACTTCCCATTTTTCTTGACTTCCCACTTTTTCTTGACTTTCCAACTTTTTCTTGACTTCCCACGTTTCATGACCCCCAATTTTATGCCTTCCCACTTTTGATGACTTCCCACTTTTTTGACTTCCCACTTTTGATGACTTCCCATTTTTGATGACTTCCCACTTTTGATAAATTCCCACTTTTGATGACTTCCCACTTTTTCTTGACTTCCTACTTTCGGTGACTTCCCACTTTTGATGGCTTCCCTACTTTGATAACTTCCACTTTCTATGACTTCCCGCTTTGATAACTTCCATCTTTTTTTGACTTCCCACTTTTTGATGACTTCCCCCTTTTGATGACTTCCACGTTTTATTGACTTCCCACTTTTGATGGCTTCCCATTTTTGATAAATCTTCTTCTTTTCATGACTTCCCACTTTTTCTCATTCCCACTTTCGGTGACTTCCCATATTTGATGGCTTGCCACTTTTGATAACTTCCCACTTTTGATGACTTCCCACGTTTTCTTGACTTCCCACTTTCTTTGACTTCCCATTTTTTAAGACCTCCCACATTTGACGACCTCCCACTTTTTCTTAACTTACCATTTTATCTTGCTTCCCACTTTTGATGACTTCCATTTTTTCTTCACCTCCATTTTCGGTGAATTCCACTTTTTGATGACTTCCCACTTTGAATAATTCCCACTTTTGATGACTTCCCACTTTTTTCTTGACTTTCCCACTTTCGGAGAATCCCATTTTTCATGACTTCCCACTTTTTCTTGACTTCCCACTTTCGGTGACTTCCCACTTTTGATGGCTTCCCACTTTTGATAACTTGCCACTTTTGATGACTTCCCACGTTTTCTTGACTTCCCACTTTCTTGACTTCCCATTTTTGAAGACCTCCCACATTTGACGACCTCCCACTTTTCTTTAACTTACCATTTTATCTTGACATCCCACTTTTGATGACTTCCCATTTTTTCTTCACCTCCCATTTTCGGTGAATTCCCACTTTTGATGACTTCCACTTTTGATAAATCTCCACTTTTGATGACTCCCACTTTTTCTTGACTTCCCACATTCGGAGAATTCCCATTTTTTCATGACTTCCCACTTTTTCTTGACTTCCCACTTTCGGTGACTTCCCACTTTTGATGGCTTCCCACTTTTGATAACTTCCCACTTTTGATGACTTCCCACGTTTTCTTGACTTCCCACTTTTTTTGACTTCCATTTTTTGAAGACTTCCACATTTGATGACCTCCAACTTTTTCTTAACTTACCATTTTTTCTTGACTTCCCACTTTTGATGACTTCCCATTTTTTCTTCACCTCCATTTCGGTGAATTCCCACTTTTGATGACTTCCCACTTTTTGATAAATTCCCACATTTGTGACTTCCCACTTTTTCTTGACTTCCCACTTTTTCTTGACTTCCCACTTTTTTTGACCTCACCATTCAGTGGCTTCCCACTTTTGATGACTTCCCACTTTTGATGACTTTTCACTTTTGATAAATTCCCACTTTTGATGACTTCCCACTTTTCTTGACTTCCTACTTTCGGTGACTCCCACTTTTGATGGCTTTCCACTTTTGATAAACTTCCCACTTTCTATATCTTCCGCTTTTGATAACTTCATCTTTTTGGACTTCCACTTTTGATGACTTCCCACTTTTGATGAGTTCCCACGTTTTCTTGACTTCCCAATTTTGATGGCTTCCCACTTTTGACGACTTCCCACTTTTTTTGACTTCCAATTTTTGAAGACTTCCCACATTTGATGACCTCCCACTTTTTCTTAACTTACCATTTTTTCTTGACTTCCCACTTTTGATGACTTCCATTTTTTTCTTCACTCCCATTTTCGGTGAATTCCCACTTTTGATGACTTCCCACTTTTGATAAATTCCACTTTGATGACTTCCCACTTTTTCTTGACTTCCCACTTTTTCTTGACTTCCCACTTTTTCTTGACCTCCCTTTCAGTGGCTTCCCACTTTTGATGACTTCCCACTTTTGATGACTTTTCACTTTTGATAATTCCCACTTTGATGACTTCCCACTTTTTCTTGACTTCCTACTTTCGGTGACTTCCCACTTTTGATGGCTTTCCACTTTTTGATAACTTCCCACTTTCTATGACTTCCCGCTTTTGATAACTTCCATCTTTTTTTAACTTCCCACTTTTGATGACTTCCCACTTTTGATGAGTTCCCACGTTTTCTTGACTTCCCAATTTTGATGGCTTCCCACTTTTGACGACTTCCCACTTTTTCTTAACTTCCCATAATTTTCTTGACTTCCCACTTTCATGACTTCTCACTTTTTTTTGACATCCAACTTTCGGTGACTTCCCACTTTTCATGACTTCCCACTTCTGATATATTCCCACTTTTGATGACTTCCCACATTTTCTTGACTTCCCACTTTTTCTTGACATCCCACTTATTCTTGACTTCCCACTCTTTCTTGAATTCCCATTTTCTTGACTTCCCAGGTTTTCATGACTTCCCAATTTTGATGCCTCCCACATTTGAATGACTACCACTCTTTTCTTGACTTCCCACTTTTTTCTTGACCTCCCACTTTCAGTGACTTCCACTTTTGATGACTTCCCACTTTTGATGACTTCCCACTTCTTTTGACTTCCCACTTTTGATGACTTCCCAATTTTTTGACTTCCCGCTTTTTGATGACTTCCCATTTTTGATGACTTCCCACGTTTTCTTGACTTCCCATTTTTGATGACTTCCCAGTTTTGATGACTTCCTACTTTTTGTAAAACTCCCCATTTTTTTTCTTTGACTTCCCACTTTCATGACTTCCCACTTTTTCTTGACCTCCCCCTTCAGTGACTTTCCACTATGATGACTTCCACTTTTGAAGACTTCCCACTTTTGATAACTTCCCATTTTGATAAATTCCCACTTTTCATGACTTCCCACTTTTTCTTCACTTCCCATTTTCGGTGAATTCCCACTTTGATGACTTGCCACTTTTTATAATATCCCACTTTTGATGACTTCCCACTTTTGATGACTTCCCACTTTTGATAAAATTCCACTTTTGATGACCTCCAACTTTTTTTTGCCTTCCTCCTTTCGGTGACTTGCCACTTTTGATGGCTTCCCACTTTTGATGACCTCCACTTTTGATGACTTCCCACTTCTGATAAACTTCCACTTTTGATGCTTCCACTTTTTCTTGACCTCCCATTTCAGTGACTTCCACTTTTGATAGCTTCCCATTTTTGATAAATTCCCACATTTCATGACTTCCCACTCTTTCTTCACTTCCACTCTTGGTGACTTCCCATTTGATGGCTTGCCACTTTTGATAACTTCCCACTTTTGATGACTTCCCACGTTTTTTGACTAAGCACTTTTTTTGACTTCCCATTTTTTGAAAACTTCCCACATTTGACGACCTCCCACTTTTTCTTAACTTACCCTTTATCTTGACTTCCCACTTTTGATGACTTCCCATTTTTGATGACTTCCCACGTTTTCTTGACTTCCCATTTTTGATTGTTTCCCGGTTTTGATGACATCCCACTTTCAGTGACCTCCCACTTTTGATGACTTCCCACTTTTGATGACTTCCCACTTTTGATAAATTCCACTTTTTGATGACTTCTCACCTTTTCTTGACTTCCTACTTTCGGTGACTTCCCACTTTTGATGGCTTCCCACTTTTGATAACTTCCACTTTCTATGACTTCCCGCTTTTGATAACTTCATCATTTTTTGATTTCCCATTTTCGGTGAATTCCCACTTTTGATGACTTGCCACTTTTTATAATATCCCACTTTCTATGACTTCCCGCTTTTGATAACTTCCATCTTTTTTTGATTTCCCACTTTTGATGACTTCCCACTTTTGATGAGTTCCCACGTTTTCTGGACTTCCCAATTTTGATGGCTTCCCACTTTTGACGACTTCCCACTTTTTCTTAACTTCCCATAATTTCTTGACTTCCCACTTTTCTTGACTTCCCACTTTTTCTTGACTTCCCACTTGTTCTTGACTCCCACTTTTTCTTGAATTCCCACTTTTTCTTGACTTCCACGTTTTCATGACTTCCCAATTTTGATGCCTCCCCACATTTGATGACTACCCACCTTTCTTGACTTCCACTTTTTCTTGACCTCCCACTTTCAGTGACTTCCCACTTTTGATGACCTCCCACTTTTGATGACTTCCCACTTTTGATAAATTCCCACGTTTTCTTGACTTCCAATTTTTGATGACTTCCCACTTTTGATGACTTCCCATTTTTGATGACCCCCACGTTTTCTTGACTTCCCATTTTGATGACTTCCCGGTTTTGATGACATCCTACTTTTTTCTTAACTTCCCATTTTTCTTGACTTCCCACTTTTGATGACTTCCCACTTTTTCTTGATCTCCCACTTTCAGTGACTTCCCACTTTTGATGACCTCCCACTTTTGATGACTTCCCACTTTTGATAAACTCCCACTTTTGATGACTTCCCACTTTTTCTTGACTTCCACTTTCGGTGACTTCCCACTTTTGATGGCTTCCCATTTTCATAACTTCCCACTTTCTATGACTTCCCGCTTATTCTTGTCTTCCCACTTTTTCTAGAATTCCCACTTTTTCTTGACTTCCCACGTTTTCATGACTTCCCAATTTGTGTGCCTCCCCACATTTGATGACTACCCACTTTTCTGATTCCCACTTTTTCTTGACCTCCCACTTTCAGTGACTTCCCACTTTTGATGACTTCCCCACTTTTGATGACTTCCCCACTTTTTTTGACTTCCCACTTTTGATGACTTCCCAATTTTTTTGACTTCCCGCTTTTGATGACTTCCCATTTTTGATGACTTCCCACGTTTTCTTGACTTCCCATTTTGATGACTTCCAGTTTGATGACTTCCTACTTTTTCTTAACTTCCCATTTTTTCTTGACTTCCCACTTTTATGACTTCCCACTTTTTCTTGACCTCCCCCTTTCAGTGACTTCCCACTTTTGATGACTTCCCACTTTTGATAATTTCCCATTTTGATAAATTGCCACTTTCATGACTTCCCACTTTTTCTTCACTTCCATTTTCGGTGAATTCCCACTTTTGATGACTTGCCACTTTTTATAATATCCCACTTTTGATGACTTCCCACTTTTGATGACTTCACACTTTTGATAAATTCCCACTTTTGATGACCTTCCACTTTTTCTTGACTTCCTACTTTCGGTGACTTGCCACTTTTGATGGTTTCCCACTTTTGATAACAACCCACTTTGATGACTTCCCACTTTTTCTTGACCTCCCACTTGCAGTGACTTCCCACTTTTGATGATTCCCACTTTTGATGACCTCCCACTTTGATGACCTCCACTTTTGATGACTTCCAATTTTTTTGACTTCCCGCTTTTGTTGACTTCCCATTTTTGATGACTTCCCACGTTTTCTTGACTTCCCATTTTTGATGACTTCCCAGTTTTGATGACTTCCTACTTTTTGTAGGACTCCCCATTTTTTCTTGACTTCCCACTTTTATGGACATCCCACTTTTTCTTGACTCCCCCTTTCAGTGACTTTCCACTATTGATGACTTCCCACTTTTGATGATTCCCACTTTGTGATAACTTCCCATTTTGATAAATTCCACTTTTCATGACTTCCCATTTTTCTTCACTTCCCATTTTCGGTGAATTCCCACTTTTGATGAGCTTGCCACTTTTATAATATCCCACTTTTGATGACTTCCCACTTTTGATGACTTCCCACTTTTGATAATTCCCACTTTTGTGACCTCCACTTTTTCTTGCCTTCCTCCTTCGGTGACTTGCCACTTTTGATGGCTTCCCACTTTTGATAACTTCCCACTTTTGATGACTTCCCACTTTTTCTTGACCTCCCACTTGCAGTGACTTCCCACTTTTGATGACTTCCCACTTTTGATGACCTCCCACTTTTGATGACTTCCCACGTCTGATAAACTTCCACTTTTGATGACTTCCCACTTTTCTTGACCTCCCACTTTCAGTGACTTCCCACTTTTGATAGCTTCCCATTTTTTGATAAATTCCCACATTTCATGACTTCCACTCTTTCTTCACTTCCCACTCTTGGTGACTTCCCATATTTGATGGCTTGCCACTTCTGATAACTTCCCACTTTTGATGACTTCCCACGTTTTCTTGACTAAGCACTTTTTTGACTTCCCATTTTTGAAAACTTCCCACATTTGACGACCTCCCACTTTTTCTTAACTTACCCTTTATCTTGACTTCCCACTTTTGATGACTTCCCATTTTTGATGACTTCCCACGTTTTCTTGACTTCCCATTTTTGATTGCTTCCCGGTTTTGATGACATCCCACTTTCAGTGACCTCCCACTTTTGATGACTTCCCACTTTTGATGACTTCCCACTTTTGATAAATTCCCACTTTTGATGACTTCTCACCTTTTCTTGACTTCCTACTTTCGGTGACTTCCCACTTTTGATGGCTTCCCATTTGATAACTTCCCACTTTCTATGACTTCCCGCTTTTGATAACTTCCATCTTTTTTTGATTTCCCATTTTCGGTGAATTCCCACTTTTGATGACTTGCCACTTTTATAATATCCCACTTTCTATGACTTCCCGCTTTTGATAACTTCCATCTTTTTTTTGATTTCCCACTTTTGATGACTTCCCACTTTTGATGAGTTCCCACGTTTTCTGGACTTCCCAATTTTGATGGCTTCCCACTTTTGATGACTTCCCACTTTTGATGAGTTCCCACGTTTTCTTGACTTCCCAATTTTGATGGCTTCCCACTTTTGACGACTTCCCACTTTTTCTTAACTTCCCATAATTCTTGACTTCCACTTTTCATGACTTCTCACTTTTTCTTGACATCCAACTTTCGGTGACTTCCCACTTTTGATGACTTCCCACTTCTGATATATTCCCACTTTTGATGACTTCCCACATTTTCTTGACTTCCCACTTTTCTTGACATCCCACTTATTCTTGACTTCCCACTCTTTCTTGAATTCCCACTTTTCTTGACTTCCCAGGTTTTCATGACTTCCCAATTTTGATGCCTCCCAACATTTGATGACCCACCTTTTCTTGACTTCCCACTTTTTTGACCTCCCATTTCAGTGACTTCCCACTTTTGATGACTTCCCACTTTTGATGACTTCCCACTTTTTTTGACTTCCCACTTTTGATGACTTCCCAATTTTTTGACTTCCCGCTTTTGATGACTTCCCATTTTTGATGACTTCCCACGTTTTCTTGACTTCCCATTTTTGATGACTTCCCAGTTTTGATGACTTCCTACTTTTTGTAAAACTCCCCATTTTTTCTTGACTTTCCACTTTTATGACTTCCCACTTTTTCTTGACCTCCCCCTTTCAGTGACTTTCCACTATTGATGACTTCCCACTTTTGAAGACTTCCCACTTTTGATAACTTCCCATTTTTGATAAATTCCCACTTTTCATGACTTCCCACTTTTTCTTCACTTCCCATTTTCGGTGAATTCCCACTTTTGATGACTTGCCACTTTTTATAATATCCCACTTTTGATGACTTCCCACTTTTGATGACTTCCCACTTTTGATAAATTCCCACTTTTGATGACCTCCAACTTTTTCTTGCCTTCCTCCTTTCGGTGACTTGCCACTTTTGATGGCTTCCCACTTTTGATGACCTCCCACTTTTGATGACTTCCCACTTCTGATAAACTTCCACTTTTGATGACTTCCCACTTTTTCTTGACCTCCCACTTTCAGTGACTTCCCACTTTTGATAGCTTCCCATTTTTGATAAATTCCCACATTTCATGACTTCCCACTCTTTCTTCACTTCCCACTCTTGGTGACTTCCCATATTTGATGGCTTGCCACTTTTGATAACTTCCCACTTTTGATGACTTCCCACGTTTTCTTGACTAAGCACTTTTTTGACTTCCCATTTTTGAAAACTTCCCACATTTGACGACCTCCCACTTTTTCTTAACTTACCCTTTTATCTTGACTTCCCACTTTTGATGACTTCCCATTTTTGATGACTTCCCACGTTTTCTTGACTTCCCATTTTTGATTGTTTCCCGGTTTTGATGACATCCCACTTTCAGTGACCTCCCACTTTTGATGACTTCCCACTTTTGATGACTTCCCACTTTTGATAAATTCCCACTTTTGATGACTTCTCACCTTTTCTTGACTTCCTACTTTCGGTGACTTCCCACTTTTGATGGCTTCCCACTTTTGATAACTTCCCACTTTCTATGACTTCCCGCTTTTGATAACTTCCATCTTTTTTTGATTTCCCATTTTCGGTGAATTCCCACTTTTGATGACTTGCCACTTTTTATAATATCCCACTTTCTATGACTTCCCGCTTTTGATAACTTCCATCTTTTTTTGATTTCCCACTTTTGATGACTTCCCAGTTTTGATGAGTTCCCACGTTTTCTGGACTTCCCAATTTTGATGGCTTCCCACTTTTGACGACTTCCCACTTTTTCTTAACTTCCCATAATTTCTTGACCTCCCACTTTTCTTGACTTCCCACTTTTTCTTGACTTCCCACTTGTTCTTGACTTCCCACTTTTTCTTGAATTCCCACTTTTTCTTGACTTCCCACGTTTTCATGACTTCCCAATTTTGATGCCTCCCCACATTTGATGACTACCCACCTTTTCTTGACTTCCCACTTTTTCTTGACCTCCCACTTTCAGTTACTTCCCACTTTTGATGACCTCCCACTTTTGATGACTTCCCACTTTTGATAAATTGCCACGTTTTCTTGACTTCCCATTTTTGATGACTTCCCACTTTTGATGACTTCCCATTTTTGATGACCTCCCACGTTTTCTTGACTTCCCATTTTTGATGACTTCCCGGTTTTGATGACATCCTACTTTTTCTTAACTTCCCATTTTTTCTTGACTTCCCACTTTTGATGACTTCCTACTTTTTCTTGATCTCCCACTTTCAGTGACTTCCCACTTTTGATGACTTCCCACTTTTGATGACTTCCCACTTTTGATAAACTCCCACTTTTGATGACTTCCCACTTTTTCTTGACTTCCTACTTTCGGTGACTTCCCACTTTTGATGGCTTCCCACTTTTCATAACTTCCCACTTTCTATGACTTCCCGCTTATTCTTGTCTTCCCACTTTTTCTTGAATTCCCACTTTTTCTTGACTTCCCACGTTTTCATGACTTCCCAATTTTGGTGCCTCCCCACATTTGATGACTACCCACCTTTTCTTGACTTCCCACTTTTTCTTGACCTCCCACTTTCAGTGACTTCCCACTTTTGATGACTTCCCACTTTTGATGACTTCCCACTTTTTTTGACTTCCCACTTTTGATGACTTCCCAATTTTTTTGACTTCCCGCTTTTGATGACTTCCCATTTTTGATGACTTCCCACGTTTTCTTGACTTCCCATTTTTGATGACTTCCCACTTTTGATGACTTCCTACTTTTTCTTAACTTCCCATTTTTCTTGACTTCCCACTTTTATGACTTCCCACTTTTCTTGACCTCCCCTTTCAGTGACTTCCCACTTTTGATGACTTCCCACTTTTGATAATTTCCCATTTTGATAAATTCCCACTTTTCATGACTTCCCACTTTTTCTTCACTTCCCATTTTCGGTGAATTCCCACTTTTGATGACTTGCCACTTTTTATAATATCCCACTTTTGATGACTTCCCACTTTTGATGACTTCACACTTTTGATAAATTCCCACTTTTGATGACCTTCCACTTTTTCTTGACTTCCTACTTTCGTGACTTGCCACTTTTGATGATTTCCCACTTTGATAACAACCCACTTTTGATGACTTCCCACTTTTTCTTGACCTCCCACTTGCAGTGACTTCCCACTTTGATGACTTCCCACTTTTGATGACCTCCCACTTTTGATGACTTCCACTTTTGATAAATTCCCACTTTTGATGACATCCCACGTTTTCTTGACTTCCCAATTTTGATGCTTCCCATTTTTGACGACTTCCCACTTTTTCTTAACTTCCCATAATTTCTTGACTTCCCACTTTTGATGACTTCCCACTTTTGATGACCTCCCACTTTTTTTGACTTCCCACTTTTGATGACTTCCAAATTTTTTTGACTTCCCGCTTGATGACTTCCCATTTTGATGACTTCCCACGTTTTCTTACTTCCCATTTTTGATGACTTCCCAGTTTTGATGACTTCCTACTTTTTGTAAGACTCCCCATTTTGTTTCTTGACTTCCACTTTTATGACTTCCCACTTTTTTGACCTCCCCTTTCAGTGACTTTCCACTATTGATGACTTCCACTTTTGATGACTTCCCACTTTTGATAACTTCCCATTTTTTGATAAATTCCCACTTTCATGACTTCCCACTTTTTCTTCACTTCCCATTTTCGGTGAATCCCACTTTTGATGACTTGCCACTTTTTATAATATCCCACTTTTGATGACTTCCCACTTTTGATGACTTCTCACTTTTGATAAATTCCCACTTTTGATGACCTCCCACTTTTTCTTGCCTTCCTCCTTTCGGTGACTTGCCACTTTTGATGGCTTCCCACTTTTGATAACTTCCCACTTTTGATGACTTCCCACTTTTGTCTTGACCTCCCACTTTTGCAGTGACTTCCCACTTTTGATTGACTTCCCACTTTTGATGACCTCCCACTTTTGATGACTTCCCACTTGATAAACTTCCACTTTTGATGACTTCCCACTTTTTCTTGACCTCCCACTTTCAGTGACTTCCCACTTTTGATAGCTTCCATTTTTGATAAATTGCCCACATTTCATGATCCCACTCTTTCTTCACTTCCCACTCTTTGGTGACTCCCAATTTGATGCTTGCCACTTTTGATAACTTCCCACTTTTGATGACTTCCCACGTTTTTCTTGACTAAGCACTTTTTGACTTCCCATTTTTTAAAACTTCCCACATTTGACGACCTTCTCCCACTTTTTCTGATAACTTACCCTTTGTATCCACTTTGACTTCCACTTTTGATGACTTCCCATTTTTGATGACTTCCACGTTTTCTTGACTTCCCATTTTTGATTGCTTCCGGTTTTGATGACATCCCACTTTCAGTGACCTCCCACTTTTGATGACTTCCCACTTTTGATGACTTCCCACTTTTGATAAATTCCCACTTTTGATGACTTCTCACCTTTCTTGACTTCCTACTTTCGGTGACTTCCCACTTTGATGGCTTCCCACTTTTGATAACTTCCCACTTTCTATGACTTCCCGCTTTTGATAACTTCCATCTTTTTTTGATTCCCATTTTCGGTGAATTCCCACTTTTGATGACTTGCCACTTTTTATATATCCCACTTTCTATGACTTCCCGCTTTGTGATAACTTCCATCTTTTTTTGATTTCCCACTTTTGATGACTTCCCACTTTTGATGAGTTCCCACGTTTTCTGACTTCCCAATTTTGTGGCTTCACACTTTTGACGACTTCCCACTTTTTTAACTTCCATAATTTCTTGACTTCCCACTTTTCTTGACTTCCACTTTTTCTTGACTTCCCACTTGTTCTTGACTTCCCACTTTTTTTTGAATTCCCACTTTTTCTTGACTTCCACGTTTTCATGACTTCCCAATTTTGATGCCTCCCACATTTGATGACTACCCACCTTTTCTTGACTTCCCACTTTTTCTTGACCTCCACTTTCAGTGACTTCCCACTTTTGATGACCTCTCACTTTTGATGACTTCCACTTTTGATAAATTCCCACTTTTGATGACTTCCCTCACTTTTTTGACTTCCCACTTTTGATGACTTCCCATTTTTGATGACCTCCCACGTTTTCTTGACTTCCCATTTTTGATGACTTCCGGTTTTGATGACATCCTACTTTTCTTAACTTCCCATTTTTTCTTGACTTCCACTTTTGATGACTTCCCACTTTTTCTTGATCTCCCACTTTCAGTGACTTCCCACTTTTGATGACTTCCCACTTTTGATGACTTCCCACTTTTGATAAACTCCCCTTTTTGATGACTTCCACTTTTTTCTTGACTTCCTACTTTCGGTGACTTCCCACTTTTGATGGCTTCCCACTTTTCATAACTTCCCACTTTCTATGACTTCCCGCTTATTCTTGTCTTCCCACTTTTTCTTGAATTCCCACTTTTTCTTGACTTCCCACGTTTTCATGACTTCCCAATTTTGGTGCCTCCCCACATTTGATGACTACCCACCTTTTCTTGACTTCCCACTTTTTCTTGACCTCCCTTTCAGTGACTTCCCACTTTTGATGACTTCCCACTTTTGATGACTTCCCACTTTTTTTGACTTCCCACTTTTGATGACTTCCAATTTTTTTGACTTCCCGCTTTTGATGACTTTCCCATTTTTGATGACTTCCCACGTTTTCTTGACTTCCCATTTTTGATGACTTCCCAGTTTTGATGACTTCCTACTTTTTCTTAACTTCCCATTTTTTCTTGACTTCCCACTTTTATGACTTCCCACTTTTTCTTGACCTCCCCCTTTCAGTGACTTCCCACTTTTGATGACTTCCCACTTTTGATAATTTCCCATTTTTGATAAATTCCCAGTTTTCATGACTTCCCACTTTTTCTTCACTTCCATTTTCGGTGAATTCCCACTTTTGATGACTTGCCACTTTTTATAATATCCCACTTTTGATGACTTTCCACTTTTGATGACTTCACACTTTTGATAAATTCCCAC
>RQOL01000580.1:0-21330 GCA_013076295.1 Sanderia malayensis
AATGTGAATATTTTTATCGGATTCGCTGTTTTCTTAGCTACAGTTTGATATAATTTTTATTAGAGATTGAGTTTAAATTTTCCAGGATTGATTAAATTTTGAAGGCAACTTTTTTTTTAACTTCACACTGAAGCTATCAAGCTTCGGCTTTCAGGGGGCGGCAGGGTGGGCGCTGGGCGGTCGATTGCCAGGAGGAGGATCCGACCTCCCACCTTTACTTTCTTTAGAAATGTTGCATCGTAGTATGTATTGTAGGGTATTGTATTTATTGTAGGTATGTATTGTATGGTATTATTGTAGGGTATGTATTGTAGGGTATGTATTGTAGGGTATGTATTGTAGGTATGTATTGTAGGTATGTATTGTAGTATGTATGTAGGGTATGTATTGTAGGTTGTATTGTGGTATGTATCTAGGTATGTATTGTAGGGTATGTAATGTGGGGTTTGTATTAAGGGTATGTATTGTAGGGTATGTATTGTAGGGTATGTATTGTAGGGTATTTAGTGTAGGGTATGTATTGTAGGGTATGTTATGTAGGGTATGTGTTGTAGGGTATGTATTGTAGGGTATTTATGTAGGGTTTGTATTGTAGGGTATGTATTGTAGGGTATGTATTGTAGGGTATTTATTGTAGGGTATGTGTTGTAGGGTATGTATGTAGGGTATGTGTTGTAGGGTATGTATTGTAGGGTATTTATTGTAGGGTATGTTATTGTAGGGTATTATTGTAGGGTATGTATTGTAGGGTATTTATTGTAGGTATTATTGTAGGGTATGTATTGTAGGGTATGTATTATAGGGTATGTTATGTAGGGTATGTGTTGTAGGGTATGTATTGTAGGGTATTTATTGTAGGGTATGTATTGTAGGGTGTTTATTGTAGGGTTTGTATTGTAGGGTATGTATTGTAGGGTATGTATTGTAGGGTATGTATTGTAGGGTATGTATTGTAGGGTATGTGTTGTAGGGTATGTATTGTAGGGTAGTTTGTAGGGTATGTATTGTAGGGTATGTATGTAAGGTATGTATTGTAGGGTATGTATTGTAGGGTATTTATTGTAGGGTATGTATTGTAGGGTATGTATTGTAGGGTATGTATTGTCAGGTATGTATCGTAGGGTATGTATTGTAGGGTATGTATTGTAGGGTATGTATTGTAGGGTATGTATTGTAGGGTATGTATCGTAGGGTATGTATTGTAGGGTATGTATTGTAGGTTATGTATGTATGTGGGCATGAGCGGTAGCGAATGCAGCGCGCGCAGCGCGCCAACCAGATTAAGCTTTGCTTACTTGATGGCCTCCGGGGAGGGAGCGAAGCGACCGAACCCGGCTCATGTATGTATGTATGTATGTATGTATGTATGTAGGGTACGTATGTATGTATGTATGTATGTATGTATGGGCATACATACATACATGAGCGGGAGTGAATGCAGCACGCGAAGCGCGCGAACCACATTAAACTTTGGTTGCTTGGGGGGCTCCGGGGAGGGAGCATAGCGACCGGGCCCCGGCTATCTCTTATATAATAAGATTGTTCCACATGTGACCCGCCGACTCTAAACAATTGGCTATTGTTTGGTGAACAATCCACGTTCGACCGAACAATGGGATCAAAGGAATTTCGTTGTATCCATAAAGGCTTTTTTTTGGGATGCAAATAAGGGTGCAAATCCGTATAGAAATGATCGCTGCATTGTGCTGATGACAGTGTACTATTTGGCTAATTTCTAACCCCAGCGGTTCCGGAGTTATGCCCCATTTTGTGCTCCGACTTTCTAGAAAGTTCCCCGGATGGAGTTAATGAGATGCAAAATGAGCAGGGAGAAACAGGTGTTTTCGTAGTTGAACGGGCGGCAAGTTGCTCCGGTTTAACTGTGAATATGTGTCAGAAATCAATTGTAAAGACGTGTCAATTGTTGTCAAGACCTGTGGAGACAATTGATGGACAATTATTTCAAGGTATTTCCTTTATTCAATTGTTTTTGCCTTTAAATAGCACGAGTTTTGTTTTGTTTCACCTGACGTTTTTCTCTCGGCTCGAGGGCCTAACCAAAACACAAAGACAATTTTGATTTTCTCGGGTCGTTCTGGGCCGATTTTCTCCATTTAAACTTTCGATAACTGTTTATTTACACAAGAACTAAAGTTATATGGCTTTGTTTTTTTGTTTTGTTGATTTGCCTCTGTTTTTGGACAGTTTTAGCCAAGTTTGGATTTTGCTGGAAAACACGAAATTTTCAAGCAACACGCGTGTGTTTTGCATTTGGGAAAATTAATTTTTAACATGCCAAAACTTTGTTTTTTTCACCCAAATACTTTCGATAAATGTTCGCAAAGCTATTAGCTTCATGTTGATATTTTCGTGGGTTGTGTAGGACAAAAATTGGCCACGCTAATTTAATTTGAAAGTTAGTGAATCGTGTTTTAAATGCTATTTTTTTCACGGGTTTGATTTCACGGCTATTTTTGATCAACAAAATCATGTCGTGGACTTCAAAAATGTACAACTAAAATTGCGAAAAGCATTTCAAATGCACCCAATTATTTTTGGAAAGTCGTTGAAAAGAGCAACAAATTTGCCAGAATGTTTTCAGTTTTTGGAAATTCCCGGAGTATCAGTGCCAATTGCCTCAAGCAACTTGAAGAATACGTATGCTCATTATACAGGAAAGGTGCTAAAGATATCAATGAATTGCGATATGACCTCTTCGAATCAATGTACGAAAAGAAAGGAACAGTTCAAGACCTTTCAATACTCCCTCCGTGCAGAGCTTCATTGCACATCCATGCCAAACGAGCAAATTATTTGGCAAAGTTATGGAAATCGAACTTCTGTAGCACAGTTGAAATCGAGAACGTAGAAGATCACAGCTGGACAGAGATTGGAGAAATCGTTTGGGTAAAAGAGGCATTTCCAGAAGACGTTGAGGAACTCTTACTTTCCGACGAAAATGAAAATGATGATGATGACAGGTTCTATTTAATAGAAGATTCAGACCCCTACAGTGATAGCAACGGTTAGGTGAGCAGAATACTTTGTATTCTTCACCAAAATATTATAACATTAGGTAAATATTATGTTTAAAGTTTCATGTAAATGTAAAAAGTGACACACCACGACCCCCAAACACCCCTACCCCACCCCCTATTCTCTATTTTGTAGCAAACATGGCCAGTTGAAAAGCAGACTAACATTCATTGCCATTTTGCTTGTTTTCATAAGTGAAGTGTCTCTAAAAAAGCCTTTTTTACGAAAATCACGATCTGATGGCGTCATTTTTGATGACTTCATAAAATTTAAACAGCTAATAACATTTGAACAACAAATGATATCGAGATCAAATAAAGTTCAGTGTGATAAGATTCTCATCTGCTACTAGAAAAATCAAAATAACTAGTCATGGAAAGCTTCATCTGGATGAAATAAAAAAGTTTTATTTGATAAGGGCTCAGTACTGAAATCCTGACGTAACAATTGCCCATAAATGGTAAACGCAGCAGCCCCCCCCCTTGATCACCAAAACTTTTTTAGGGGTTCTCGTGATGGGCTTTCAGAAAAAAGAGGTCTCGTTTGGTTCGGCTTTTGGTTACTCCTACCGTACTCAGGGCCTGGTCTATGTAGACAATTTGTAAATCAGAGTTTTTCTGAAAATGAGAAATCTGGGTCTCAAAATACAGACTTTTTTAAAGATTCTCAGGATCCAAGCCTTTACATGAGTGCGCCTCTATCTTATGTAACACAGAGTTTTAGCAGAACGAGTACTCCGCTATCAACATGGTTTGTACCAACACATATTCCTATGCATGGATTTCCAACACAGTTCACCTTTCCTTTGCAATGAACGTTATCGATTTTGTTCCAATAAATATACAGTTATGAAAAGCAGCATAAAAAATTCTTTGTCAGACATCTTGCTTGTAAAAAAGTAACAGAGAAAGGAGACAACATTTAATTTGTGTTGACATGTATCACCGAGAAAACAAGAGGCAATTGGGATCCTCACGAGCATCCGAATACTAATTAAGCGGCCCTTTTCATCCCTATTAAAATGTTTGGGTGGTAGAATTTCTAAGGGCCTGCTTACATGGAAGCGGGCTGGCCCACCTGACCGGGCTGGCTCGCCTGAGCGAGATACGAGCAAACAACGAATTCCGTTGTCATGTCTAGTTGCGTTTACATGAAAGGCGGACTGGCTCGGTCAGGCAAGATCCGTGAAAAAGACAGACGGATCTCGCCTGACCGAGATTTGCGCGAACAATAAATTCCTTTGTTATCTCCTAGCGTGTTTACATGAATACCGGGCCAGCCCGGGTAGGCGAGGTGATATAATAATATATATATATATATAAATATATATTATATATATATAATTATATTAATATATATATATTATATAATATATATTAATATATATTATATATATGTATATATATATATAATATATTATAATAATATTATATATTATATATATTATATTATATTATATTATATTATATTATTATATTATTATATTTTATATATTAATTATATATATAATATATAATATATAAATATCGAGAAATGAGAACAGAAATGGCAAAGATATATGCAGAAGATGGAACGTTTGGGCCTATCAAGCTATCAACTTCGCCAACAACTCTCGGCGAATTATCAAAAGAAGACAGAGAAAATATTCCAAGAAAAAACAGGAAGAAGCAAGCAGCATGAAAAAAGGTCATCATAGAATTGTGGAGAAATTGAAAGAAATCCGACAGAATTTTTCGAAAGCTGTCACTGCAGGAAGCAGAAGTGGGAGCGGAAAATTTGTTTACGATTTTTACGATGTTTTAGTTGGCATTTGGGTTGATCAGCTACCACTGAACCCCTTGCGTGTGGAGTTACATCATTTGCGAATCTTATTCAGGCTCCTGAAGTAGAAGAAGAGATTCCTGATGGTGTTTTGTTAAATGACAGTGTTGAAGACCAGACATTGTCAACTGAAACCACAACACCCAACAGCAGAAAAAGTCCAGCTTCCTCCAGTGGCAATGCAGTACCACACCTAATTGACAACAAAATAAGGCACTTGGAAAAATCGTTGTCATCTGCACAGAGAGACCAAATCTTTTTGTCTGAAGCAAAGGAAGACAAAGAGATTAGACGTGATTTAGGAAATTCAATTCTGAAATCATCTGACATGTTCAGTAATGCCTTGGGAAATGTCACTGCATCAATGACACAGCTTGGAAACAGCATTTGCAAGTCTTTGAAAAGCTTGCCCAAGCAATGATTGCTGCAAATCAGACAAGGCATCCTGTAAACCAAAATTTGTTTTACTAAAATCCTGGTATGACTGCTGCACAGACTGGAGAAATGTACCATGCACAAGCAAACATTCCATACCATCATCCAAGTCAGTCTTTCCAGCAGCAACAAAATGTTGAAGAAAATGTTTACCAATCACTATGAAATTTTGAACTATATATCTGGACTTCGATGTAATACATTTTCCGAACATTTGGACACATTATGATTATAATTATTCACTATGATTATTATTATATATTAATTATAATTATAGATATTCACTATGATACTTTACTATGATACTATAGATAATCAGGAAGGTTCATGTAATGTACTTTGTTAAAATGTCCCTAACAAGTTCTCCCTCACTATGTCACATGAATAAATCCGATCAGGATTTATTCATCCCTCACTATTGTCACATGAATAAATCCGATCAGGATCCGATCCGATCATATGCTACATTGTTTGCTTCTGCTGCTGATGCTACTTGGATTTGGGACTTCACTAATTCTTCATCAATATATGTCTTGCTCTTTTCACAGAAATTGTGTAACACAAAGCAAGCAAAAATTACAGTTGGCACTATTGTTAGATTTAAGTCAACTTTTCTGGTCAAAACTGACCACCTTGCTTTGAGTCGACCAAAAGCACACTCAATTGGGTTTCTGGCAGACCTTAGTAGGTTATTGAAAATCACATTGGCATTTCCATCATAAGTCTCATATTCTTTCATACAGCGAGGTAAAAGTGGGTATGTAGGGTCACCAATCAAATAATTTGAAACTTTTTCAAAACCTGGAATCACTGTTTGAAAAGTTCCTGGTAATGTCTCATCTCTGTTGTTTACTAATTTCAGAATTTGAAAAAACTTTTGCATCGTGTACACTGCCTGGCCATCTGCAGTCTACATCCATGAACATGCCTTTGTAATCACAAACAGCCTGCACATTTAGTGAATAATACCCTTTGTATGAATAAAAATCCTGCAAAAATTTTCAACTGGTTTCTTTATTGCAACATGAGTCACATCAATACAACAAAATGCCTGAACCATCCCATATTTTCCTTCAAATTCTGCAACTTTTCTTCTCATTTCATCTTCATTCTTGGGTAACTTTATGTATTTTGGTCCAAGTATTGTTGTAATGGTTTTGCACACTTGAAAAATCACATGAGACACAGTTGATGTAGCAATTCCAAAAGTATTTGCAGTCATCTGCAAAGATCCAGTATCCTTTAAATAATATAGAGCCACAGAAGTTTCTTTTGAGCACTCAAAGCACGATAATTGGGAGATTTGGGATCTGGTATCAAGTATGGCTGTAATTCTGACAGCAAAAGCATAAATTCCTGCCTGGACAGCCTAAAATTTTTTGAAATAAGGAAATGAAGCTGAGAATATTGGACGGAATAAAATCAAAAGGCTTTGATTCTATTCCATCCGATATTCTCAGCATGATTTTGGGTTTCTAGAATAAAACTGTAGACATAAAGAAACCAACTTCTGGTGTCGTATTTCTCTAGTATTTCAGCATTTCCAGTACTGAAATTCCAGTTTTTGGTCAATCAACATAAGAGAGACAATGTTCCTATGTTGCATCCACATGCCTTATCAATGTACACTGGGGTTCCAAAAGTATTGCAACGCCTGATAAAAAATGTCGTCTAAAAGTGGCCTGAGGCTGAGCAAGGAAATTTACATAAAAATATATAAACACCAAATGGGTTTCAATAGCGAATTTCTTTAGCAGAAATCAATAAATACTAAAATCGTAGCGGCAAAGGTGTCTGCATCAAAGGCAACCCAGTCGACGTGTTGTAGCCCCCGTAGCCCTTTCGCGCCCCTCTTATTCTTTTCCAAAAACGCTCTCATTTACTCCCCTTCATCTCCTCCAGTGTCAAGGCTCTTTTTGGCTAAAAATTCCTTTTAATTTTAAAGATATTTCCACTTTTCTACTTTCAAAATTCTTCCCCCTCCGTTTTCCTGTAACGAGGCCTTTCTCTTTGGTGTGAGAGGACGGCGTGCCTGCTGTCTTGCTGGCCCTTCGTTTTGCGTGCAAGGGATGTCTAGAGCTTCACCACGGCATCTGGATAATGTTAGCCTTCACGAAATGACCGTTCCTGCGATGTCTTGCCTCACTGAGCCTTTTCGAAACAATGAAACCCTGTTACCTTTCGTACTCCTCCGTTCGCATCCTTTGTTACCGTGGTCTTTGATTGACGAGGAACAGGAAAGTGTTCAATTGATTTTTCATTTTCGAATTTGGGATGGGCAGGCATGGCAATGGCAAACCCAAAACCCAGTGGATTTTTTGTTGGATAACTGAACTGTTATATTTTTGCTGCCATTTTACTTGAGATTTCCAACCAAAAGCTTCAAGATTTAACTGGTAAGTGGCTAAGTTCTTTCTATTTTGCCTTTACTAAACTTCTTTCTATACCTTTTCTTATCGTGAATTCAATATATTCAGGTCAATCAACTGGTTTATAGAAATTTTTGATACTAAAACGATGAATGATCAAATTCTGCTTTTATAATAACAGGTCTCGATACGGCAATCTAAATCACGAATTTCAGAAACAGCAATTTCGGGATTTCACTGAACCGAAGGCGTTCTAAACACGTGGAGTTGCCTAAAAGCTATTTTGGTGATTTAGTATTGACGATTCGCCATCCGCAGGCTAAAATTGTGGATTCCTCTTTCATGCACATCACTTTCTTTCTGGATAAAATAAATGTGTGCTCACGCTGGAAAATATTGCTTAAATTCCACGTGGATTAAAAATTCTACAAGTGCCCACAACTGACCGTAAGCTGCTATTCACAACACAAACGTGGATTTGGCCTGTAAAATACGCGAGTGAATTGCTTAAAAACTTTAATTATCCGTTGTACTTAAAATCACCTTTATACTTTAACAATTTTGATATAGCTATACCTGCGTGTTTATAAGCATTTTACTAAGGGGCCCCACCAAACTTTTCATAACGCGGTTCTGTATTGCTGTCTTGAAATTCGTGTAGTTGTAAACATGTGTTATTGAGTGTCATCTGTTGTATTAAAATTGTGTATTCTTTAATCGAAATCTCGAATGACATTGACAAATTCAGTCCGAATCTGCTTTCTTATATTATGTACTCACAAATCTGATCCTTCGTTCACAAAGCATCTCTGCATGGGGTTCGAGTAGAGGCATTTCTGCCACGCTGGCTAAATTGTTGCTGAAAATTGTGCATCACAGAAAACATGGACCTGGAACCACTTGGAATCGCAATTGGGGTTCGGAATTACATGCACGTGTGTTCCGGGAATGGATGGAACTTTTAAAACTTGCATAATTTCAACTGAAAGTATATTACTTTGCGTGTCCATCCCATCTTTGGTTGAAGATCGCTGTCCCACTCAGATCGAAGGCCAAAACAACTGAAACCCACCCCACCTCTGTTTAAGATCGCTGTCCGACTCAGATCGAGGGCCCAAACAACAGAAACCCACCCCACTTTTGTTGAAGATTGCTTTCTCACTCAGATCGCAGGCCAAAACAACAAAAACCCACCCCTCTTTTGTTTAAGATCGCTGTACCACTGAGGCCGAAGGCCAAAACAATAGAAACCCACCCCACTTTTTTTGAAGATCGCTGTTCCACTCACATTGAAGGCCAACACACTAGGGAGGTGGCGCGCGAAGCGTGCCAGCCTTCCTAGTATACTCAGAATTTCATAAATTTTCAAATGAAAACATAATTTAAACTATATAATATTGTTTTGCAATAATATTAAAAGAAAACTGTGAAGAGGTCCCTTAAAAATGTTTACGAAAATTTTTCGAAGTTGAGAATTTCAAACGCCAATAATTATAATTTCTTTCACTCAAAGCCACGCAAATTCTCTCTCATTTAAAAGAGAATGTTTTAAATCTTTGAAAAATAGGAGAATTATTTAGGTAACTGTCTTGACCTTTTACAATTCACAGTTTAAGTATTTGTCTATCATTTTAGGAATTTGATTTGACAAAACCTATTTTTCCGTAATATTTTTTTTCAGAGTAAAAAAAGAAGGTTAAGCGCCATAACAAAAAATCAGACATAGATATTCCTATAATTTGTTTCAAATATTATAATTTGCTATAATTTTTAAGGGCTTAATATTTTCTGAAGTGAATGAAAATTTTATTTTTTAAAACCCAATTTGAAATTTGAAAAACAAAACATATGCTTCTGAAATTGTAAACAAAGACTTAAACCGTGAATTGTAAAAGGTCAAGACAGTCACCTAAATAATTCTTATATTTTACAAAATGTTAAAGCATTCTCTTTTAAATGAGAGAGAATTTGCGTGGCTTTAAGTGAAAGAAAATATGATTATTGACCTTTTAATTATTCTACTTCGATAAATTTTCGCAAACATTTTTAAGGGACCTCTTCGCAGTTTTCTTGAAATATTATTATAAAACAATATGATATAGTTTAAACTATGTTTTCACTTGACAATTTATGAAATTTTGAGTATATTTCTGCTAAAGAAATTCGCGATTGAAGCCCGTTTGGTAGTTTTATATTGCTATGTAAATTTTCTTGCTTGGGCCTCAGGCCACTTTTAGACGCCATTTTTTATCAGGTGTTGCAATACTTTTGGAACCCCAGTATATGTTCATGGTAATTTATACCTCCCACGTTCTTCCCGCGGTGGTCTCAAATCAACCTCAGGCTTTATACCTTTATGTTCTTTTCTGCATTTCCAACCAAATGAACATTAAAATGTTTGCGAAACTAAGAGTTGTACAAATAAGGATTGTTGAAAACTCATTTAAATGCCCTATATCAATCATGTCCCATATTTAGGCCAAATAGACCAGGCTGTGTTTGAGGGAAGGGTAACCTGGAAGCGAACTTTTTGACAGTACCCTTTACTCTCTAAGCGGTACTTAGAGACAAATAAAAACTTTGGTGAACAGGCCAACTGCCTTACCTCTAACAAATAGGGGCATGTTTTTAAGCAGGGGGTCAAAATTCTTGCCATCGTAAAGCAAGAGTGAAAGTAGAAGACATTAGGCGTTTTCTTGAATGTTTACAGCATTCCTGGTATTCTTGGTGAGTAAATTGGAATGATAATGTGCATAAAAAAGATTTCTTACCAAAGACGTGCGTTTATATCAAAATTCATTGGGTAATGTTCACAAATTTGGACCTTAATTTTGAAAATAAACCTAAAAATTGTGTTTACAAAAACGTAGCTTTGAAAAGTATAAATTAGCAAATGTAAATATTTATTTCAAGTTTTCTTATGAAAAAGTTTATAATAATATTTCTAAAGTCTTCCTTCGAAACCCCCACTACTTATTGTTAGAATTTTTTTGTCAATCATGTTCTGTGATAGTATTCTACAATTGATAAAGACAGAAGGAGACATTTAGTCTTTGCAAAGAAAAATGGAATGTGTCGTTCATTATCAATACCAGGAAGCAAATTACTTTGATTTAAAACCTTGTTGAGAAAACCAATATTCGAGACTACTTGCATATATGTTATATGTTAAGACCGGATTTACATTTTATGAGCTTTTTCATCACTATTACTTTGCCTATGCCAAATAAAGCAGATGTCGTATCGCACCCAGTAAGAGCATGGATGTGAGGGAGCTTCTGAGACAGGCTTTCACCTAGGTACTGTACGATTTTCCAACTTCAACGTATTTGTCATGCTCGATCTTCATATACCAGTTGAAATTAGATTTTTGTGTGCTATACGCCTAAATCATCAGGATCGACACATCCCTATCCTTCGATACAACGACAATGTTAGTGTCTTCTGAGCATGCATGCAAAATCATTCTCGAATCTGCTTCCTCGTGGTTGCATCGAAAAAGCTCCATCACACTGTCTTCAGTGATTTGCCAAGTTGTATCTTTTTTAGTGATAATCATTCTTATCTTCAGTGCTTTTCGCACCTTTTTGCTTTGGAAAAATGTTGCTCCCAAGGTCACAAGATCATCCTTATTGTCGACATGGTGAAAGAAGGACAACCAATCATTGCCGTTGAGCATTTCTTGTTTAAGTCCTTGCACGTAAACACAACGACTTCTTTCGCCTCTTTTCCCTTGCACAGCTCTTAGCACTTTGATGTGATACGTATCGTTTATCATTCCGATAGAAATTGCCTTTTTGTCCTGTTTTGGCAGCCAGAAATGGCATAAGACCCAAAACCAGTCTTTATATGTAGCTTTCGACCTGATTGAACACATTACTGCCATTCCGTCAATTATCCACCTTGCATTCTGAGGACATCAATAAATGAGAGAATGAATGGATCAGAGAATGGATTGGTACCGTAGCTTCGAAGAGTTCTCTTTAGACTATCAACGTTATTTTGATGAAGTTTTTTCCGCTTGGGGGTGTTTTCCTTAATGAGCTGCTGATGTTTTCAAGAACAGTTGCTGCCCCAGAGCGATTCTTAATCTGCTGGGAATATGAGAAGTTGCAATCCAAGTATTAACTGCATTGATGTGAGCACTAAAGCCAGATCTGTATGGCCCCGCAGTTCCTTTAGCCCTGCGGTTGAATAACTCTGTATGTAGATCGCCATGTAGTGCGAAAAATCTGTCTACAGTTATACTGCCTCCAAACCCTAACTATTTTAGGTCTTGGAATGCTGCACAATTTTCGTCCTACCAAACTCTGAGAAGAACGTGCTGCTATGGCAATACTGGCCATAGTTGATGTGATTGAATGCAAATGTGAAACTAACGTGAAACTGCTACAATCCTGAAATCGTTTAACTACTTGCCTGCCATATTGGATGATGACGTCATCAAAGAAAATAGCTAAAAATTCTGTAAACGCAGTTTTTTATATACCAATCGAAAGTTTTCTAAAATGTTGTAAGGGCTTATTTTATTGCTAATACCATATAATTTCATAATCAGCTGCAGAAACAGAGGTTAGGTAGTGTGGTGGATGGATGAGAAAAATTCCCTGCCTATGGTGCCACAAGCCTTTCATCATTGCCCTTTTTTATGGTAAGCGCAAACCAAATTCGATTGATCTGTTCTTGGAGGATTTCCTTAACGAACTTAAGTGTATTAGAGAAGATGGCTTGGAATTGGAGGACATGTGATGCACCCGCAAGAGCCTTTGTAAATTGCATAGTGAATCACAACGGATATTATTCCTGTGAAAGATGTACAACAAAGGGTTCGTGGAACGTAAGAGTTGTTTTTAATGACCAAGATGAACATCAAGAACGGACAAATGACAGTTTTAAAAAAATGGACTACAAGTATCACCAATTGAAAAAGATGCAGTTGATTGAAGCAGGAGTACACGCACCTAATTTGTCTTGGAGTTATGAGACGTATGCTCACATATTTAAAAAAGGGTCCAAGAGAATACAGGTTGTGTCAATCACAGCTTAGCGAAATATGGGGAAAGTTACTCTCCCTGAATGGAAAGCTTCCAAGTGATTTTGTTGACAGCCGCGCTCATTAGATGAGCTTGAGCGATGGAAAGCTAATGACTTTCGTCAATTTCTGTTATACACTGGTGTGATAGCATTAAAGGGCATTTTACCACCAGCTGAATTTGAACATTTTCGTACCCTTTCAATTGCCACACGAATAATGTTGGACACTAACTCAGATCGAAGATCCACTCACCTTGATTACACAAGACAGCTAATAAAATATTTTGTTGCCAAAAGTCCAGAATTTCATGGTGAAACTTTTGTTGTTTATAATGTGCGTAGTTTACTGCACCTGCATGAAGATGTGATGAGCTTTGGGTGTTCCCTTGATGAAATATCATCTTTTCCTTTTGAAAATCATCTTGGCTCAATTAAGAGAATTGTGAAAAATGCAAACAATCCAATTTCTCAAGTGACTAAGAAGCTCGTCGAAATGGAAAAATGTCCTGACAATGCCCCTCATTGATCATTGCTGGCATCTACCAGAGAGTGCGATAGCTGCCTGATAATGAGAAACAATATTGCACTTATAAAGAAAGACTGTAATGACTACCTTCTGTGCGAAGTTGTGCGAGAAAATGAGCTCAAAAATCCTTTTTCAACTCCCCGCGCATCATCTATTTAAAATCTCATATATGGTTCCAAAGCATACACAAATGAGAAAAAAGAACTCATAAAGAAATCCAATCTTCGTGTCTGGGCCTGCAAAGCAACACTTACGATATAAACAGGGTTTCGCCATAATTACATTGTTGCATTCTATGTAGATGTGGAAAAGGGCAGTTTGGAAAGAGGGAAAGCAGGAAGAAGAAGGGGTGATACCATCCAGTTGGATAAAGGGATCGTCTGTATATTGGCCTCAAGGCTCGAAAGCGTTTAAAGCACTCAAGGAAAGAAGAAATCCAGAACATAAGATCACTATATGCCTTTGTCAAAAATCATTCTTTTGAGATTTGTGGCTTTGCCGATGACCATCAACTATACCAAACCTTTCATCCAATCTTTCAGTCTGGAGTTTTAACGTCAAGCATAAAAAATACCCTCATGGGAGTGAGTGGCTGGATGCAGTCACACAGTCACACTTTTTAAAGTTAAATACAGAGAAAACAAAAATCTTAGTCCTGGCACCTGCTGCAGTGAGTTCTGAAATTTTTATTAAAGGTATACAATTAGAAGAAGGTAATTGTATTAGATTGCAAGTGCAAGTGCAAAAAACTTAGGTGTCACAATAGATACAGAGCTTACACTAACTCAACATATAAATCACATAGTATCAAGTTGTCATTTTGTTTTACGAAATATTGCTAAAATCAAATTCTTTCTCCCTTATGATTCTTTAAGGATTTTAAAAACATCCTTCATAACATCTAAATTAGACTATTGTCATTATTTATTAACCTCCCTAATTATCTGATACAGAGACTTCAATCGGTACAAAACTCCACAGTTAGAATAATATTTAATAGAACAAAGTGTGACCACAAGCCTCTTCATGTTCTGTTTTTACAATTACATTGGTTGAAAGTGAAGGAAAGAATCGTTTTTAAAATATGTGTAATAGTTCACCAGTGTGTATGGGGAGAAGCATCAAGCGTTTTAAAGAGAAAGTTAAATTTGCTAAATAATCGAAATCTTTATCTAAAGGTAGATGTAACAAACACAAATTACGGAAACAGGTCCTTTAGTAATGCTGGACCAATGTATTGGAATCGGTTACCTTTGCACATTAGATCTATTGCAGATATTGACAAATTTAAAACCACTTTAAAATCTTTCTTATTTACAACCAACTTAGAGAATTTTTATAACAAAAAATATTAGATTAATAAGAGATTAATAGTTCACAGTTGAGCAAATTCTAGCAGATAATGCTACAATAGAAACTGTGGGTAAAACCGAACAATAATAATAATAATAATAATGTTTTTTGAAGGGAGGTAAGGACTTAATAGCAATTATAGCTCGATAGCATTATAGCATTTAAAAACATAATTGTAATTGCAAATGCTCATAATTGCAAAATCTTATTCAATTAAAAGGAAATATTTGACAGAGGACGAATTTATTAAGCAGGCAAGAATGGAAACAGCAAAGTCAAGCAGTGGTGATAAATTTCCTATGTCAGAAGCCAGTGAGCATGTTGCATATCTATATATAGATATAACTTATTAATGAATAAATCAACTGGGAAGCAGCTTAATATACTTAATATCCTATGAAAAAAATGTATTTAGGGGGTTCCAAAGAAGAGTTCTCTATCTTCTCACCGATATTCGAACTGAATTGCGGATGCAACGAAGAGGCCATAACGAGGTACAAGAGGAGTATGTTCATGAGGAGTTTGTGCAGGTTTCATTGCAAGACGAGTTAAGCCTTGCAGAGCAAAAACTTAAAGATGAATTGATGCATGCAACTTTGGTATGTGATGATTAAGCTAACTACCCCTTTGTAACTTGCATAGCATTTCATAAGCCCATTTTCAGTATATAACTTTGCTACATTCTTACGACAGATTAAAAACTTAACGTTAATTGAGGGTTCAACTTTGAAGGACAAGGTCCATAAAGTAATGCAGAGGTAATTGTAACAAAACTGTAATAAGAAATTGATCTGAATTTCATTTGATTTGATTTCTTTTTGCAATGATAGGTTGCTTTCCAACATGATGATGGCAATCATGAACCTCAAAGGAGAGCGAGGAAAAAAATGCTTCCAGGACTCCATTTTGTATGGCATTGTGAAGTGTATGTTTATTTGCTTGTTTGAAACTTTCAAATAATAAATTAAAATCATTTAATTTTGTTAAAGAAAAAGATGCTATAAAGAGTTATTTTCAATTACATGTTTCCATTATTATTTTCTTTTAGCTGTAGCTCTCCAACATCCTGGAGCAACAGAAACGAAAATAGATACTGTTATTAGTGACTATTTAAAATACGGACCCTTTAGAAAAGGTGGTGGCAGGAGACTAAATGAACATGCCTAGATTTTTTTAGATTTTTATTTATTAGTCCTTTACATTTAATTTTCAGTTATTGCATTGTGCTATCTTTCAGCAATCAACGATTTGTTGGCAATAACTGTTAACAATACGTAAAATTTTGTCTGTATTCATCCTCAAGAGACTTGTGCTATGTCAAATTCAAAACAAAGGGTGTAGCTCTCATAGGAGTTTGCTAGAGTGGGAGTCTAGCAAAATTAAGAGATAAATAATACCTGTCTTGACAAAATATTCTGTAAAAATTGGTTTTTCAACTAACGAAATACATAGCACAAGGATTCAAGGTATGGTTTAAATTATTGGTTTACTGTCAAACATTGTAGTTTATTGTTCAGCTTTAAAATATGTTAGATTGCCAATGAAAAAGGTCAGTAAGGTAATCTTCAGATTATCAGAGTGTATATGCCCAGGGCCTAACATCATCTGAAGGGAACAAAATCAACCCTTGATAAACTATTTTCCCCCTATATTCTAGCATAATTCACAGTGATAGAAATTCCGTGGAAATAACGTTGAATTAACGTTGATTCAACATAATATCAACACTGAAAAATAGTTGAAAGACCAACTTTGTGTCAACGTTGAACTTCAACATTGACAAAAACTTTCATTTCCAACATAATTTCAACATAGATACAACGTTGGACATGAACGTTTTTTTCAACGTTGTAGCAACGTTGTTTGCCCACTGGGAAGAGTCTTATTTTCACTTGAAGACAGGAAGTTCTTGCATTGCTTTATCTTGGAATTGTCAAGCAATTGCAATGAAGATGTTCTGCGTCGCTCTCTTTCGGCATTCTTGATAGAGTTATCTAAATAAACATCAAATACGATTTCAGCTCTTCTACTTCCAAAACTTGTTCGCAAAATTGATGCATTGAAATTCTGCGCGACTTCTCTTAAAGTATTGGAATGGTCTACCTTTAATTTCTGAACAACTGCCATGCCATCCAAAAATGTTGCAGAATTTTGGGGAACTGACTCAATATACTGGATGTTATTTTCAAATGCTGTAGTAATTGCAGCTTTATTAGTTTTCCTAAGCATGCCAAACTGATCACCCAAACTCAATGGAACTGGGCCAAGAGGAAAGGAAAATACTTCTTTTAGGTCAATATCTGTACTTTGACCAATCACTACCATTCTACCAAACAGCTCTCTGTCTATCTTAAGCACTACTTCTTTTTGATTGACTTTCAGCACTTTCCTTTTTCTCAGAGTACCAAAAGTCTGCAAGTTCTGCCTCTTTAATGGATCGAAGAAGTCTTTGGGTGCATTAGTGCCAAGTCGTTCTGAGCAAAAAAGATTCATGGCTTCTTCTCCATAGGTGACAGCATTTAGTAAATGATCTTTGATCGTCACTGTTGCAGAGAGGCCAGATGTAATGCTGATCAGCTCCTGTTGCTCTGAGAACGAATTTACAAAAATTTCTTTCAAGTTCTCATTGATTTTCATTATAGCATCCTCATCCTTTTTTATTCTGCTTGGAAAAAGGTCAAGATGAAGAAAGATAGATGGCTTGTAATGCAGATGGCTATGTAGAAGAGCTCTGAATATTGCTCTTCTTCTTGCATTCAATGTCCATCTTTAGACTGCACTATCATTTAGCAAAAGTTTGTTGATTCCTCCAGATGTTTTCGTATTTTTGTTGATTATGTTTTCAATCGTCTTGTCAGCATCATTTTTACCGAAGGGATTGTTGCCACTCAACTGCACAGCAAAGTGCCCTTTTGAAAAAAAATCATGGATTTCCGGATGAGTGGTTGGCAAGTTGAGAATGTCAGATAAGTAAGGCTGTAAATATCTTGCATAGTTATTTCTGTGGTGTGCAAATGTCCAGGGAATAACGCTCTGAACACATTCCAAATGAAGAGACCAGTCGCCCGCTCTTTGCGCATAGATCAGACTTATAAAAGCTCCCCCATTTCAAGGTAACTGAGCCAAAACTTCTGCAGGTTCCCTTTACAGACTTCTTTCTTGTAATTTCTGAATTGATCTTCGATATTCGTATAAAGGCTGCTTTCAGGGGTCTCTTCAAATGACTGTTGACCCAGGTTAGTGGCCATGTTCTTTAATTACTCAACAAAATGCTGCAAACTGATGTCTTTTCCAATTTCTTCACTACCAGCTACACGGGCCTTCATCCCATTACACAAAATTCGCATCAAAGATTCATACATGAGCTTGCATAAGGACTGCTCTGTTATACATATGTCCAGACAGGGCTTTATCAACAGAGCCTTGAGTAATGACATCTGATTGAACCATAACATCGCGAAGGCCAGCATCACCAAAGCACTTCCCAATAACATCAAGATACATCACCATCAAGTGGAAATTTCCCAGCATTAAGACAACATCTTGAAACATTTCTCTTCTCTTCCAAACTATTTCACAGGCTTTCGAATATATGGCTCGATACAACATACAACAGATGGCAGCTTCACTTTTCCATAATGCGCAAGATCTCTTCAAAATTTCAAAAACAGTTGACATCTCTGTTGTCGGTGCATCGGTACTTTGAAAGTACCCCACAGTGCTTTTGAGGACAAGCATGTTGTCTCTGACACAAATAAAGAACCCTGTCCAGCTCAGAGCGATTTGCTTTGGAAGATTCAAATAACAGGCAAAAGTCCACAACAGATACTTCTTTGACTGTGAAATTAACATAGCATAGCTGTTCTCTTCTAAGGGGAAAGTCAGTTTCCCTGCACCTTGTCTCTTTAAAAAGATGTATGGTTCCAATTCACCAAAATATCCTGTTGGTATTGATCGTCTACACCTCTTTCACTTCGGCTCTCTTGAAGTCAGTTGTTGAGTTGCAGGTGTTTTGAGTTGTATACCAATTCCGTTGCATCTGTGTGACGTACCTGCTCCACTTCGAGTGTCTTCCAGGTTGTCTATATGATCCCACACAGTTACCGATTCATTTTCTGCGGAAAATTCTTCAGGGACAAATACATTTTCTGGATCTTTTTGCACATCTGCGATCAGCGTAATTTGTGAGGGATTTAACACATGAGGGTAGCAGTTTGCTTTTTGGTGTTTTGATTTGCCTTTTGAAACACCATATATGATATCTTGTCCATATGATTGTTTTAATCAATTTACCCTGGGACTTTCGCTTTTTTTCTGACTCCTGGTCAGGAGAACATCAAGGAACAAGCATGGCTGTATACACTGTTTGGCACTCTGTGACAGGAAATGGAATGACTGGTAAGAAAGCAACTTGCATCACTGGGAGATCTTTGCTCATCCCAACGAATTGCTTGCACTCCACGAAGGCATGGTCTGATGTTGAGGTTTTGTGTTGACATACAAGTCATCCTTCACATGCGTTTCCTTGAGAAGCTGCATCTTTGCCGCTGGAGCTTCAACTGATACATTGTATTTTTTTGGCAAGTGAGGATGATTTGCTGGTTTGTAATATTCCAGAAGATCTTGACACTGTAACTTCCTATTGAAACTCCTATTCCCACAAGATAGATAAGATTTCTGTTTCAGATATCTTTGGCTTTCTTTGCAGACTGTCACACTGTTCTTGAAAAAGGCCAGTAACAGTATCATGACAGCTTCCGACGCCAGAAAGAGCCGCTTCATTATGATCAAAGTTATCTTAAGCTGCCACTGTGAACTTCTGTTCATCAAAATGTGTTGAAAAGGGAACACATGTTGTGCTTCTTTCTACTTTGAAGTTGGCCAAGGCATTTTGGACACGCTGGACCTCATCATGGCTTGAACAAAGTCCCAAGCGACTGAAACTTTTAATCAAGGTGGCACTTCTGCATGTTTCGTGACTTACTGGACTGTTCATGATGTGCATTGGGGTTCTCTTTTTTCCCTAATGGAGGTTGTAATACATTATTTGGAAAAGTGCTTCGATCTGCATGCACTTTAAAGTAGACAGTCCCGGATCTCCTCCACTATCATAATCTTTTGATCCCCTTTGACTTTCTGCAAGGATCCATCTTGATATTCAGCTTTGTCAGAGCCAAACAGGCTAGCAAAGAATGACAACAAGGGATCTGGTATGCTAACAGTCTTCCATGTCATCTCTAGATCCCTTGAATCACAGAATCTATCTTCCAAATCAAAGTTCATTTCAAAAAAGGCTTTGCGTATCGTATCTACACAAACTTTTATAGGATCAATACTACAAATAGTTTCAGCCATATCCTCAGACGTACAACTTTTACTGTAACAGGTCAGGGATCTTTTTTTTTGTTATGTTATCTCCAAATGTACTAATGAGCAACAACTGAATCTCTTTATTTGTGACTGTTTCTTCTGGACTAATGATAGCAATCATTCTGTCCCGCAATTTACTCAACTCAAATCCCTGACCTCTTTCTAATCCCAATTATAAATTGCTCATGGGTTAGAGCACGTGTGTTTTAACCAAGTTTAATGGACAGGCACCCCACTGCTCGCCGTTGCACCATGTAGCATTCCTCCCCAGCGGGTGGTCAGTTGGCTTCGTATTACACTTGTGCTGCATGCTTGCCGAATTGCTGCTTGGTTTTATTGCTGTATCGCTTGTTTATCTCGCAATTTGCTGCCAGTTTCAAGAGGTTATTTTAGTATCCAATGATTGCTGTTGTGGCTTCTCCGCTGGGCTTGTTTCGACATCTTATAGCTGCCTGGCCACGCCGGAATTTCAAGCTGAAAAATGCTCGCTGTATCGTCCCTTCAGGCCCGCATTCTCGGTGAGATTGTTCCATCTATTTTGCTGTTTCTTATGCTCTTACATGTACATCCATGCTTATCTAAATTAATGTACATAATTTCAACCAACCTACAGTTGCGAACCTGCTTTTTTTTGTGATGTTGCTCGCCTTTTATTGCCGTGCTCACTTTGCCCGATACGCGTGTCTTTGTTACTTTTCTGCGTTCATTAACTCGTCTCTATGTTTTGCCCTTGCGTCACCTGTCCGTCTTGACTTCGGCGATACTCGTGTTCAGTATACTCAATTGCAGCGTTTAGCCATGCCAAAGGCCTTTTTAACAACCTCGGCTCTCCTCATTAACATTTTCGTTTCTCGGTTGGAAGCATCCAGTATTCACAATGCCCACCAAAGCTATTATGCCAGCAACCTTAAAATACGCCCACATGGCAACCCTGCCAGCAAATTTCTCGCACATTGCAACCTTTCGACACTTTAGACAAAAACGCTCGGTCACGTTGTGCACCCCCTGCGGCTCCAGCAAAGATCTCAAAAACACCTCGACACAGCCTAGCCTATGCTGCGCTTGCACTAACATTCCCACTGTTTGTTGATGCATCACACCCAGCTTAGTGCTGCAGCAAGTTTAGTTATGTCAATCATTTGTGTATCCTCTTGCTCGTTTGCTTTGCTTCTTTTCCGGATAGTCATTATTACCATTTCACATGTGTTCACGCTGCTGCTGTCTATGCCTTGGCGCCCAGTTCCATCATTAAAGCTCTTACGGCACACAGAGCCTTAATCAACACTGTTCGACTCCCATGCATGAGTCAGCACTCCTTTTCATTCTGCCTGCGGCTCTCCTTGTGCGACGAGCCAACCCAAAATTTTGCTATCAGCACCTCAACCG
>RQOL01000581.1:0-21159 GCA_013076295.1 Sanderia malayensis
GTAGTATGTATGTATGTAGTATGTATGTAGGGTATGTATGTAGGTATGTATGTAGGGTATGTATGTAGGGTATGTATGTAGGGTATGTATGTATATATGTATAGTATTTATATAGTATATAGGGTATGTATTGATGTATATATTTATGTATAGTATCTATAGTAAGTATGTATGTATTGTAATGTTATGTAATGCTTCTATCTAACTTTTGTAATTTTTCAAAAAAGATCACTGCAAAACAGACACTGTCCTTCTTTATGAACAAATGATCTTCAATTAACAAAAATGAACTCACCTCACTATAATAATGTTCACAAGGAATGACCGCAAACATTCACTTTATGTCTGGGCACCTGAAAAACAAGAAGAAATCATGTAATATACTTTATAGCATGTTGGCTCATCTCAGTTCTTTTCATGTGGCCTGAAGTCTATAAATGTAAGTAATTTATTGTAACTGCAAATCATTAATTACCTCCACCTCATTTATTCACCCAGTCAAACAACGTACTTACCTTCTTACCTTTGGTCATCCTTCCATGGCCTACTCTTATTATTGGTATTTTTACCAACAGCAATATTTCTGAACATATAACAGCTCACGAAAAATCAATGTACTTCATTCTCCATGTGTCCGTGGTGGAATACCTATGTTTTTGCTGTTGTTGTGTTCAACAACCTCTGTCCAATACATCATCACCATCAAAATCCCCACAACGCCATGGTGAGAAATGATCTATTTCTAGATATCATGCATAATAAAGTCCACCAAATTATTTCTTATACTTAGAGATTACAAAACGACACTTCTCCCCATCATCAACAAACAACAACGTCGTTTTCTCTTCGGTGCCAAGTACATGCTGTTCCTGTTATTGTTTTCAACTGCCTCACTGTCGAATGGATCATCATTAGAATAATAATAACAACAACGAGGCACGCCGCCGAATAGAGGCCACAAACTTTCAAATTGGCGCGAATTTAAAATAGCAATTGCGTCTTTACTTTCTTGCTATACCAAATGTAAAATTTGTTGTTAGAAATTGGCAGATAATTATAATTATATTACAATTTTTTGTATATATCGACAAAAGCATTGTTAGAAAGATTGTTTTATTTTATTGGTAAGTTGAATGTTGAAATTTACCTTTCCTAAACAATCCTTATTTACACCGACAGCGTCTTCTTTAAAGCAACCGTTGTCTTTCATTGCATCGCAATGCACTGTCTTTTTAGCGTTTCTGTCATGTGGTTTTTTAGCGTTTCTGTCATCTGGCTTCTCCGTTAATGTCCAGCCACTTTTGTTATTATTAACAAAGTAAAGTAAAGTGAAGTTTTTTATAAAGTATGTATTTCACTCCTTCACTTCAGCATGACATTTTATTCATTTCTTCACTCAACTCAATCAACATAATAATATACAAGTTAAACATGTTAAACATTCCTTAGTATTAATGGCAACTTTCTCTTTACAAGATAATCAATTCATCCAAATCATCTTTCTTCTTTTGTAAAAACAGGATTTCCAAAAAAGTTGAATCCTCAAAATATTTGGTGAGTGTCACAACAATTGCTCTTATACGAAGCCTATTTTAATTAATGTTTAAATGCCTCACTCTGTAATGTACATTCATATACCAAATTTTAAGCTTAACTACTATATTTAAAGTAGTATTAACAATTGCAACAAATTCTTATCAATAGAAAGCAAATTTACTGCACAATGCAAATAAAATCTAGCCTTTACAAACACATCAAATGTAGGTTTATAGATTTTTCTTTGCAAGAATGAAATGGATGATTAACTTTTCAAATCCATTCATTATCACAACTGTTTTCCTTTTAGTTGTTAAAGAACACAATAGAAGAGTGATGTAGGTCATAAGATAAAGTGCTCCAATATTTTTTATTGGAAACTTTCAATAACCAATAATTTAATTCAACAATCAAGAGTAATTCCAAACATTTCTTACAATTATGTTTTAAATTATTTATTTTATCTTGCAGCTCACCACAAAACAACAAACCCATCACAAAACTTGCTCACAAAAATCACTCTTATTTCAAATTTTCACTTAAATTGGGTTGCATATAAAACACATTTTTTTCTTTTTTTATATTATCTCTTGCAAAATGCCAAGAAAAGCCAAAAAGGGCATTACCGGCACCAGTCGTCGTAATCAAATGCGGGATGCAGCTCGCCGCCGTCGTGAGAATAACCAACAGCCTCATCCTGCTGATTTGCCACCTGATAATATGGTACAGGAAGCAGTGAATGATCTTCACCAGTTGCAGCAAGAATACCCTCAGCAACCAGCCCCAGAATATCAACCACTCCCACTTCATTATCCACAAATGCAGGCATTATATGTGCCATGGCAACTACCTGCGATGCTTCCCCACTACGGACTTATAGCAGTTCCACAACCAATAAACAATGGCTTACAATATCCTGCAGCACTGGCCCCTCAACTTCAGGTACACAACTCAATAATTTCTGCTAATCTTTTCAAATAATCAACCATATATTATACAGCTTTTTGTAATTAAAAACTATCAAAATTAAATCAGTTATTATATCAACCAAATTATCAATATTTTTCCATCTGCAGGTACCGCCGATGGTTATGCAGTTGCAACCACCCCTTCTGAATCGTAATCATGAAGGTCCAGCAGCAATACAAACGGCAGATGTGGAGATGCTTAATGTAAATCAAGCTCAAAATGACAATGAGGTAAAAAAAACACAACCTACTACAGTCAGGCAACTCCATTTTCCATAACCCAAATCCCTATGCAATTTCCCTACTTGAGACATGTCCAATTATAAGTTCCATTTTTATTTTCATCAATTTACATAGTCACACAGTAATGGCATTAACATTTCTAATAACTAATACTAAAATAACTAATTTCATTTAATTTTCATTATTAACAGATACGGCCAATGCAGATGCAACCCGAAACACATATTGAAAATGAAATAATGAAATTGAAAGGCCAGCACAACCTGATGAAATCAACGTGGAACAACACATTCCAATTCCACATGATAATCAGGTAAAACAGACTACCATCACAATTGGCTTAAATACACCAGTCATTCTCTATAGACCATGTCAGGAAATTATTTTGCTCTCTAAATAGACATATCTTCACAAGTTTCAGTTTTATGCATTTCAAAACACATGATGAATTATATTAACTAGATTACATTGCATTTCAGGATCCACAAATTGCCTGCTGCTATGCAATTGCAACCAACGTTGAAAATGAGAATGAAGAGAATCAAATAGCGGTACAACCACAAGAAGTTGAAATGCAACGAAATCCCACCACAACACCAAGATGATGTCCCCAACCCATCGAACAACAAGAAAGGGAAGTAAATCAACCTATTCTTGAAATTCCTCAATTCTCCCCAATGCCTCATCATCTTGGGAAAATGACGAGACATGTATTCACTGTGAAGCAAACTTCGAGAGGAACTCAACTCAAAAGGCAATACAACAAATGTTGCTTGGGAGGATTAATAACTCTCGATCCCATTCAACCACCCCCGGCAAATGTGATGCATTTATACACTGGAACTACTGATGAATCTAAATATTTTCTCAAAAATTTCCGTAGATACAATTCACTAATGGCGATGGCATCCTGGACAGCTAATGTTGTAAGACACGCTAATGCAGGACCACCAGTCATCACCATACATGGAAGCATACCATATGACAGGTAAATATAATGTCCGTCTCTTATCTCTTATATATGCTACATTTTCATATAATAGCTTCACATGATGAAACGGATGTTGACAGAACACTCAATTCATTTCCGACCCACATACAATGGATAAGCTCTCTATGCTTGCCTGAATATGAAGAGTTGTCCAATCGAAAATCAAGGCGCTTTATGATGCTTTCATAACAAAGCATTGCTGCATTGAAAATTACATTTGATATAACGAAGTACAATTTAATGTTTCCTTGCATTCAACAGGGGTAACTGAAACTGACAGGTCCAGAAAATATGCAGAATTATATATTATGGACACCCAACAGCACTGCAAGAACGCAGAACACAGCCAGAGAACAAAACTTGGACTTAGACATGGTGGCGCTGCTGCAAAACGAATTGATGGCAGTAAATCGGTTTGCTCAACATTTTAAAACAATGGGAGAAGTACTGGAAGAGCAAAGGCAGCAAGCCATTGCCAATGATCAGCCTATTCCCACGTTCAAGATGATTATTACCGGTCGCCCAGAACAAGATCGAAGATATGACAATCCTACTGCCAGAGAAATTGCAGCAGTCTACACTACACGCAATGGCGGTGCTCCTAATCCCGAGAATAGAGAGCTTCAAGTTCGAACAAGGCGTGGTAATCTTATGAAGATTAATGCCTAGCTCCTGTTGCGGATCCTCTAACCTATCCATTGTTGTTCTTTCAGGGTGATCGTGGATACAGCTTGGACCTTCAACGTCTACCTACACGTGAAGGACAAGGCCAGCAAAATGCTATCGTAACCACCGTATTAAACTCACAATCGCCGAATATTATTCGTACCGAATACAAGTCAGAAATCAACTGTCCACCATCCACAGGGCAACACTTCTCTTTCAACAATATTTGTGGATGCATACACCAAAATAGAAGGAAACAAGCTCAACTGGATTTTGCACAATCAACGGCAATTACGTGCTGACAGTTATCGAGGCCTATGGATCACCTGAACAGAAGGGCTGAAATCGAAAATCAAATGGCCAGGGCAAACAATCCCAACGAACCCCTTCATATTGATGTCGGTCGTGTTGTCATACTTCCCTCATCTTTTTCAGGCAGTCAACGAAATATGTACCAGAACTTTCAAGATGCAATGACTATCGTAGAAAGTATGGCAAGCCTGACATCTTCCTAACCATGACGGCCAATCCCAATGGAAGGAGATTTCAGAAACATTCTACCACACCAGAAGGCAATGACCGGCCTGACATCGTCACACGAGTATTTCAACAGAACTACAAGAACTACTGGAAGATGTCCTTCACAAGCACATTCTCGGACACACTATTGCACATGTATATGTCATCGAATTTCAGAAGAGAGGACTACCACACGCTCACATGATTCTGTTCCTCTGAGGCTGATAGACCACGAACACCTGAAGAGGTAACATCTATAGCAATAATTATTATAGAGTAAAAGATAGATTTATTATAGATTTATTATTCAGTATGAAATATTATCATCAGTTGTATTGCTTAGTAAAAACACAATGCATTTTGATGTGTAGAACTTACATGTGATATTTTTCCTCGAAACCTACAGGTAGATCGACTCATATCAGCTGAAATTCCGGACCCACAGGATGCAAGATATCACAAGTTAGTACTGAAGCACATGACACATGGACCATGCGGTGATATAAACCCCGGATGTGTTTGCATGGAGAATAACAAATGCAAGAAACGATTTCCGAAAGATCGCACTGCCGAAACACAAGTCAATGCGAATGGTTATCCCTCTACAGACGACGCTGTCGTCACCCAGTCAATCTGGAAGATCGACTTCTAGATGATACATGGGTTGTGCCACATAATCGCCATCTTCTACTCAAGTATCAGTGTCACATTAATCTGGAAATATGTAGCACTGTGAAGTCCGTGAAATATATTTTCAAATATATTCATAAAGGACAAGATATGGCACACGTGGAAATTCTTGAAGGACAGCAGCAACAAGTACCTCAAGATATTGAGCACGATGAAGTACGCCAATACATCAACGCCCGGTATATTGGACCTCATGAAGCTGTTCATAGAATATTCCAATTTTCCATGCACGAGAAAAGTCACACTATCAAACGTCTGCATGTTCATCTACCTGATCAGCAGACCGTATACTTTCAGGATAATGGAAGGGTCGAACAATTACAAAACATCAATGAAAAAACCACACTGACGTCTTGGTTTGAATTGAATGCACAAGACCCGGCTGCACGCCAATATCTCTATCACGAGATTCCTGAACACTATGTTTTCAACGAGCGCACCAAAACATGGAAAGCAAGACAGCGGAGAACACTGCCTGTCATAGGCAGAATATATCAAGTTCACCCACGACCATGTGAGCAAAGGTTCGCACTGAGACTATTGCTTCTCCATAAACGAGGTGCCACGTCGTTTGAAGATCTTCGCACGATAGAAGGAAACCTATGCAATTCCTTCAAAGACGCTGCTTTAGCTCTAGGTCTGTTGGAAGATGATGCTGAAATCATACGCTGTTTGGAGGAGGCAGTTTTTTTAACATGCCAATACAACTGAGACAGTTGTTTGCAACATTACTCCTTTTTCAAACACCTTCTGATATCGCAGCACTCTTCAACATGTTCAAAGAAGCATTGAGTGAAGATTTTGTACGACGTGATCAAGTCAATCATCCGATATGGCCATAGCTTTTGAAGACCGACACATGTATCAATGTCTACATGACATTGACGAAAATTTGAAAGTACATGGTCAATCGATCACTAATTATGCTGACCTTCCTCAACTTCCAGCCGACTATGTCATTCCTGAACGAGGTACTAATGTGTTATTTTCAAATATGTACTGTATTAGTAAGAATATAATAATGTATCCTAAGATCGTGCAGACAAGGGCATTTACGTATTTTTGCACATTGATTCTCCTAGCTTTCTTTCCAATTTTATTGCAATATATTTCACTTATTATTACAGAGGAAGATGACATGGATGTTGGCAATGCCAGAGAGGAAGGAGAACGAATGCTGGCCGCATTGAACCCTGAACAGCGAGCCATATACACGGGAATCACTGATGCTATCAACGCGCAATCCGAACAGAACTGTCACTTTGTTGACGGGCCGGCTGGAACCGGGAAAACTTTCCTTTACAACACGTTGGTTCACAATCTGCAAGCCAATGGACATAAAGTTCAGTGCATGGCGTGGTCAGGAATTGCTGCAACACTGCTCATAAATGGTAGAACTTCACATTCTACCTTTCAAATTCCTATACCACTTCAAGCTGAATCAACGTGTAATGTCAAGAGACAGAGCAGGAGAGCACAGGTATTGCGCGAAACTACCTATTCATATGGGATGAAGCTTCCATGATTCCCGCACTTGCATTACAAGCAGTCGACCGACTGCTTCGAGACATTACACATGTCGACAGACCATTTGGTGGCAAGTTCATGCTACTTGGTGGTGACTTCAGACAGGTTCTACCTGTCGTCACGAAAGCAGGAAGGGAAAGATTGTAGCAGAGACTCTAAAATCACACCAGATCATTGATCTATGGACAAAGTTTCAGCAGCATCGTTTACACACCAACATGAGAGCCGTTCAAGATGATTCATACCGTGAATTCTCAGAATGGCTTCTCAGACTTGGCAACAAGCAAGAAGCACACGATGCACTGGACAACGTAATTCTGCCACAACAGATATGCACTTCGTCTAAAGAAGACATGCTGAACTTTATTTTTCCCAGGCCGAACACACCAGATTCACACCTAATGATGGATCCTGTAACAATGTCTGAACGCTGTTGTCTGACTCCAAAGAATGACTTATCACATCAAGTAAACGACTTAATTCTGGACAGACTTCAAACACCCGAAAGAACTTATTACAGCACAGACAGTGTTGTCACAGACGATCCAGATGAGGAAGAGGCCTACCCCATTGAATTTCTCAACCAACTCACTCCGAATGGAATGCCGTTGCACAGACTTAAACTCAAGGTAGGAAGAGTACAATCTTTCATCCTATTAACATTAAATTATTATGTGCAAAGGTAGTGCACCACAAAAAAGCCGTCATTAATCACAATAATATTCATTGCATTAGGTTGGTGCAACGATCATTCTTCTGCGGAATCTCAATCCAAAGAAAGGTCTTTGCAACGGAACAAGACTCATAGTTCGGCATCTCCGACGTCACGTGATCACAGCAGAGATCATTACCAAGGAGCACAGAGGACAACGGGTCATGATTCCCAAGATCACAGTCTCCACTCAGGACACGGAAATGCCGTTCAAAATGAAACGCCGACAGTTTCCAGTCAGACTTGCATACTGCTTGACAATCAACAAGGCACAGGGGCAATCCCTGAGGTATGTTGGTTTGTACTTACCTGAGCCCGTGTTCACACATGGTCAGTTATATGTGGCCATGTCAAGAGCAACATCATTTAACGGGCTCAAAGTATTCCTCCCAGAGGAAACACACAGGAAAACAAAGAACATTGTTTTCCAAGAAGTCCTGTAAAGGCTTCATCCTAGAGCGACCATCTGCACAGTTGCTCTACAGAGGGCTGCCTACCAAAACGCACATACACACATTCAAGGGTACGGGTATTGTGTGTCAACGCAGATCACGTCGCACATAAGTGTGATGTACAGCCGTTACTGGCACCTTTCTAGAATGCATTCATTCTAGATAACACTGATCTGCGGAGACCAACTGGACATTACACCCTCCACATGTCCAGGGGTGACTGCACCACACACAGCAGTCGGCACAGTCCTGAATCCTGCGTAGCGCCCGATTATTAAGAGTTATGCGTTGCCATTTTCTCCGATATTGCCTATGGGAAAGTGGATTTCCTTACTCTGTGAAAACTGCAAGTTGTCCCTTAAGGATAGTTACTTTTTGCAAAACATCGCATATCAATAACATCCCCCCTCTCCTTTTAATACATGAAAACTTATCTAAGCTATAGAGGCCCCTTTAGTGTTTACTGTTATATAATTCCAAATTTCAATTGCAGTTTTCACCAACAAGGAAAACTCGAACAAAGGTTACTCCTTGACGCTGGTGTTCGAGCTTTTAACTAATGTAACCGGCAATCTTATTCTTTTTTTTGCTATGTACAAACGTAATCCTCAAAACAAACGACCGCGTTATTGAAAGAATACATTCACGCCGTGGCAGATGTATGCTTGCTGAGAGTGAAGTGCTATTGAAGAATCCAAATTGAGGTACTGTCATTTTGGTAAGCACGTCGCTTAACCAATCAATTTTGCAACCTGAACTACGGATTGTGTGGATCAATTTTTATGATATTGACAATTCACCAATTTTAATAGTAGAGTTTATCATGACTGAACCCTTCGCATTCGTACTTCGCATACAATACAAATATCTATCCACGTCCTTTCAAAACATATTTTTGTACTGTATTGTATATCTTTCAGATCTTCCGCATTAATAATAAGGTTTTTAAATAGCGATATTTAGCGATTTTACGTATTCAATAGTAGATAATCAGGAGATAGATCGTTAGAGTTTCAATATTCATATATTTGTGTATTTGTCCCATATAAATCTCCATTCAATAATATCATAACAAAATTTATTGACTTCGTTTTTAATTAGATGCATTTCTGCTAAGATCATTGAAACGAGGCGAGACTTCTGTCTCTCATTTCAAACGCCTTTGTACTGTCTATGTATGATTTTCATCTATGTTATGTCTCATCATCGCACTATTGTTGCCTGTCGGGTCTAAGTTTTTGTCTGCCAACAAATGGCATCCAGTTGGATTTTGTTGCTGAACTCAATGAAATTATACCTCATAAAGCCTTCCTGGCTTAAAGGAAACAACTACCTTGCTGTTCACCAAAGGTAAATAAGGTTCATTTCATTTTCACAATCAAACAATGGATATTCGATTTATAAGCCAATTTGATACTGAAATGAGAGAAAATAAAGCTCATGTATACCCTTATTGACTTAAAGGAGAAAACTAGGCTGCTATGAATCAGAGGTCAACAATGTATATTTTCATTTTCATCCCTTTGAATTTGATATGTTGAATGGAAATTGCTTAGCTTAGCCATTTCTACTTTACTCACGGTTTACATATAGTTTGTTAGGCCAGAATTCTGGAAATTTTCCAATGTTTTTTCAGTACTTTGTTTTCAGAAGAAATGTGCATTGCTCTACCAACATCTTCCTGGGGCTTTTATTTCCGTGAATATAGTTCCTAACCAATTTATTTACTTTGTGGCTGCCTTCTTTGTTTTACAAGCAAAGCTCATTGATATCCCCACATGAACCTGCTTTCTACTTTCTGTTTATTGAATGTTTAATTGTTGTGATGTACATGAAGGAAACCAGTGAAAGTCAAGTTCAAACCCTGGGAAAAATCCACACTTTATTTGCTTACCACCTTCCTCATTGCCATGCATTGCATATCTCTTTTGTCTACCACACTCATTAATTTTCTATTTTTTGTACAGATTCATTTAGTTAAAGGCAATGGAAAATTCAATCTATGGTTCAAAATGTTCTCTTCAAATTATTTCCCAAGTCAGGTATAATATTCAAGGTATGGGGCTCTCTGTTCCAGATCAATAGATAAATCAATTAATGCACCCTAATTGAAAAGCAGACTGAGTAAATAAAGGCTGAATACTATTTCTACATTGACTATCACTAAATGTTTTCTTATTGAATCACTTACAGTATTCTAATCCTGTAGGTACTTAATTCTTCCTCATTGTCACTTAATGATGTTCCTTATCAGGTAGATGTGTTGTTGTAAACTCAGTGTGCCAGGCACAGATGGCAATGATTTCACAACCATTACAACACAAGATTTTCAAATTTATTGGCAAGCATACATTGTATCAATCACTGATAGAATCCTCCATTACACTGGACAAAACAAGCTAAGATGGCTCTTACCACACAAGCAAACATTATTAATGCATTTTAATAATCTATATGTGCATAAATATCTCTTTGTTATCTTACTTGAATATTTAAAGTCTTGCATGATAAATTATGATAGTTTCCCATTGTAGATATCTTCTCAACCAGAACCTCATAGTGTATGGTATCTCCTCATTCATCATGTGGGAAAGTGCCTGACAAAGTATTTCTGTTTTTTTGTCGCAACATTCTCATGTATATATCACTGACACTTGCTTCCATTTATGTTTTATGAAGCTTTTTCATCTGTTGACCTCTTATCTCTTCACATAGCAAAACGATGAATTTGAATGTTTTTCTTGCATCTGTACTAATTATGTCCACCAAATGCCAACTTAAAATTAAACAACTTTTAGAACTACAAAGGTCAAAGAGATCTCAAAATAACGAACTTAAACAATTAGGCCCTCAGCAGCTAGGTTCCTTATAAAAAGAAGCGTGTATTCTCATCGCAATTGTAATTTGTAATTCTAAGTTATCGCATAATTCAAGTTTTGTTGCTCTTGAAAACTACAATCACAATACGATCAATGCAACACCACGTAATGTCCTGGAGCTAATACTATTATCATCAGATATTCACGGAATTTCGGCGTCCTAGCAACAACAATAGCGGCGCGAAATTTAAAATTTTCTTGCGTCATAGAGGACTTAGCGTGCGTAAAAATTTTTTCAACTCACCACGAAGAAAACAACAATTTACGTAAGTACATGTATTTTTAATGTTCTTTTACTTTCACATGAAAATACAGGCTATTCATAACTAAACAGCTTTAAAAAAGCTCAAAGTGCTATATTTTATGTCACAATTGCCATTGCAGTGGATATTTTCACAATATTATAACAATTTTATCCTTTACAGGTTCACTGAATAGATAATTTTCCAACTACTGTTACCGTAAGTTCATGTATTTATTTTGTGTTTTCGCCTGCCTTTAGTCTCTCCCTTCATTGTAAGAAAGATAATTATTATTGATTTTCTGCAGAAAATAGAACTGTTTCATATTAATACATTAAAAGTATATATATTATTGTTACATTAAGAGAACAGTAGAGGCAAATTCAAACAACTGATAGCCTATTAACTCACCTTTCACTGACAATGACAATATATTTATATATAGTGTAAACATGGATAGTGAAATGGAACTTGCCATCCTTGATGAACTTGCAGCAGTTGAGCCTGCAGCAGTTGAGCCTGCAGCAGTTGAGCCTGAAGTGGCGAAGGAACCCACAGTGGTTTCTTGTGGTGAGGAAACTGAGGTAACATTGAAAAATACTATCATCCATATATTGATAAATCTATATCAATGTCATGCATATATTATCAAACTGCTTTACAAGGAAACACAATTGTGTCCTATTGAGTCACTGTTTTTAATATATTGTTCTCATATTAATCCTAGCTAATCGACTTTACTGATATTGGTCACTAAAAAGGCAATGTGCCTTCAAATTCAGTGCCATTCACAAAGGCACCAAGTTTCACTTCGTTAGCACCGAAGGCAGGCATTTAACGAAGCAAGAAATAGCGTAAGTTGCAATGCAAAATTCCCATCTCATCTGTGAAACATACCAATAAAAAATATAATATACAATAATTAATGGAAGCTTCATCCCATATGAAGAGAGTAATAATATGTTAATACATTAATATATATTTAACAAAGGATGAAATAGCGTAAGTTGCAATGCAAAATTTCCATCTCATCAGTGTGTATAACATATTGCTTACTTTTAATTCCTCTGTAACACTGTTTCTTCTCTACAGGACATCTGAGGAAATAAAAATAAAAATTTTGACAAAAAAAAACTTCAAAAACAAAAAAAAACACAAAAAGAAACGGAAAGAAAGTGGAAGCCCTTACCAGATGCATGTGGGCAGAAGTGCCCACAACAGAAATTTTATCTTTGGTAAGGGGCAGGAAAGGACAGTTAGAAAGTAGTTGTTGTCAGTGATATCATGTTCGTGTTTGTGTTTTGTTCGTTTTGTTTCAATGTTATTTGTTTGTTCCGTTCAATAGTTATTAGAATGTATTACATTAGAACGGTAGACTAAAATAATAATTAATAATAATAACATTGCAAAAATAATAACAAGACTTCTACCTTTGAAAAATCATGCATTTCGCCAACAAATATTTATCACCAACAGTACCTTTCACATACTGTCACAGGAACCCTAAAAATTTGCAATAAATGTATTTCAAAAACCCGTCTTTATAAATGAACTAGATGGCCTTTCGGAAACGTAATGATCTACTATAATTCAATACTTACCTGAAGAACAGTCAAAAATTGCCTCCATTAACATGGGGCTACACAAGTTATGCACCACCTAAAATGCACGAATAGTACATGTAATAAAATGTAAAAAGAACAGAATCTTATACCATCTTCAAATACAGACAATGTATCATATCTCTAGCATCCGTTTTTCTTACATGTGGCCTATTCTCAAGGGATTTTGTCAAATACTATATTTCCTAAAGTCTTATACGCTGGTAAAATGAATCAAAGCCTTCACAGAAATGCTACACATTTATTTTCAAGATGTATCTTGAAAGATCGCAATGATATAATACGCTTTGCAAAACCTACTTACCATCGCCATTGACCCTCTCAGGAACAACAAAGATAAAGGAAGGGCGCACTAACAGCATGTTCTTTGTTCACTTGAGGTTGCCGTGATTGTTAGCCAATCCAGCTCAATCAGATAATTACGTCCAAGCGAGGCTGCATAACAATAGAATTCGTTGTATGATTTCGATTTATGCTATCTTTCGTCTACGTAGAAATTTTTCATCTTCGTGCTCATGCTGTCCTAATATTTCATATTAGAACAGCATAAGCATAACATAATTCCAAAATCTTGCATCGCAACGGAAATTGATGCTGAAATAAGACAAAATATACCTGATAGAAACATTCATTTTGCCAAAGCTGAGGGGTAAGTAGAATTTACTTTTACTTTCACCCCATTCGAGTTGACATTTAAACTACATGTTTCTTAGGCCAATTGTATTTCACTCATTAACATATACTTTCTTGAGGCCAAAATTGACAACTCTGCTTATGTTTCATAGCTTTTTATATTTAATGTTTTCACAAAGAGTGTTTAATCCTATAGCCACATGTTGCAGTCGCTTCTTTTCACTTTGTGGCTGCCTTCTTTGCCTTACCAGCCAAGCCCAATACTCCTATGAAACACCTTTCACCATGCAATTCCCATCCCATTGATGATGATTATGAAGTACTTTTGCTTTCGTTATCCAAGGTAACAGGTGCTTATCCTTATGTTCTATATGATTCAAACCAATGTAAAGCCAATCCCAGCTATGGATATCTTTGTACTTACTTGATTTAATTTAATAAAGCTTTTTCGTGGCAAATGCATTACATGATCTGTTTTGTCTGTAATGTCATACTGAACAATATTGATTTCTTTATTTTTTTTTATATTGAGATACATTGAATCAACATGAAAGGAAAATTAAATTCCACAGATTCTCTCTTTATTTAACATTAATATTAAGGAAAGGAAACTATTGTTACTTGAGTCACACTTACTTTTTGCTATCAGGGCTTTTAATATATTCTAAATAATACGTTACAATACAGTGAAGAAAGTCCCAATTGTTATTCCAGTTAAACAAAGTCCCTAATTATGAAAGATCAATTTTTCGCTATCAACTTATTCAGCTCCCAAGGGCTATCTTATCCAAAAAATCCAATTATTTTTTACCATCGATAGTAATAAACCAACATGTTAAGTGGAATATAATTTGTCTCTTTCACTTTGTAGATCTACTGATGTACATCATTTTACAAATGCAAGTATTGGAGACTCCATACCTATTGATTTGTCAAAGTCCAATGCATCAGTATCATCTTATCATGGAAACAAAACCATACCTCTGTAAGTCAACATTAATTTAAATTCTGCATCCTCATCACAGATCTTCATTTACTGTTTATACTAACTTGACAAAGGACCACAGCCAAGTGTCAATCTATGCACTCAACTAATAGCACACTAATTGTTGTTGTCCCTACAGCAAAACAAACTTTGATCTTGCATCTTATGTACTGTACCATCAGTACGAGGCTTACCTGATGAAAACGAGGATTTTCAAATGAAAACGAGGCTGATCGCTAAAACTAATTTCCATGCATGTTAAACACTACAATCGTGACAATAGATAGACAGGGAGCGAGGGCGAGCCAAACCACTGTACGTGGGGTGGCAAAGGGCATGAGCGTTAGCGAATGCAGCGCACGAAGTGCGCCAACCACATTAAACTTTTGTTGCTTGGGGGGCTCCGGGAAGCGAGCGTATGCGAGCGCCCCCGGCTAGTCTATATATAATAAAATTGTACATCACGTGACCGGCCGACTGTTAACAATGGGCTATTGTTTCTTGAACAATCGACGTTCGAAAAAACAATGGGATCAAAGGAGCGGGCGTTGCCACTCAAAGGCTTTTTTTCTGGGGGTCAATAAGGGCGCAAATTGGTATGGAAATGATCGCTGCGTTGTGCTGATGAATCTAAAGCTTTCCGCTAATTTCTAGCCCCAGCGGTTCCAGAGTTATGGCCCATTTTGTGTTCCGACCTTCTAGAAAGTTCCGAGGACCGAGTTAATGAGATGCAAAACGAGCAGGGAAAAGCACGTGTTTTTTTAGTTGAACGGGCGGCAAGTTGCTCGGGTTTAAACGTGAATACGTGCCAGAAATCAATTGTAAAGACGTGTCAATTGTTGTCAAGACCTGTGGAGACAATTGGTGAGCAATTATTTCAAGGTATTTCCTTTATTCAATTGTTTTTTGCTTTAAATAGCACGAGTTTTGTTTTGTTTAACCTCACGTTTTTTGTGTTGAAGCCGAGGGCCTAACAAAAACAAGAGGACAATTTTGATTTTCTCGGGTCGTTCTGGGCCGATTTTGTCCATTTAAACTTTCGATAACTGTTTATTTTCACGAGAACTAAAGTTATATGGCTTTGTTTTTTTTCTTTTGTCGATTTTCCTCTGATTTTGGACAGTTTTGGCCGAGTTTGGGTTTTGCTGGAAAACACGAAATTTTCAAGCAACACGCGTGTGTTTTGCATTTGCGAAAATTATTTTTTAACCTGCCAAAACTTTGTTTTTTTCACCCAAATACTTTCGATAAATTTTCGCCAAGCTATTAGCTTCATTTTGATATTTTCGTGGGTTCTGTAGGACGAAAATTCGCCACGTTAATTTAATTTGAAAGTTTTAGTGTCTGTAAAGTAGGTTGATGAATTCATTTTTTCACTTTCAGAAGAAACGGCTTTTAGGGGGGCGGCAGGGTGGGCGCTGGGTGGTCGCTTGCCAGCGGGAAGTATGGTAGGGTATGTATTGTAGGGTATGTATTGTAGTGTATGTATTGTTGGGTATGTATTGTAGGGTATGTATTGTAGGGTATGTATTTTAGGGTATGTATTGTAGGGTATGTATTGTAGGGTATGTATTGTTGGGTATGTATTGTAGGGTATGTATTTTAGGGTATGTATTGTAGGGTATGTTATGTAGGTTATGTATTGTAGGATATGTATTGTAGGGTATGTATTGTAGGGTATGTATTGTAGGGTATGTATTGTAGGGTATGTATTGTAAGGTATGTATTGTAGGGTATGTATTGTAGGGTATGTATCGTAAGGTATGTATTGTAGGGTATGTATTGTAGGGTATTTATTGTAGGGTATGTATTGTAGGGTATGTATTGTAGGGTATGTATTGTAGGGTTTGTATTGTAGGGTATGTATTGTAGAGTATGTATTGTAGGGTATGTATGTAGGTTATGTATTGTAGGGTATGTATTGTAGGGTATGTAGTCTAGGGTATGTATTGTAGGGTATGTATTGTAGGGTATGTATTGTAGGGTGTGTATTGTAGGGTATGTATGTATGTATGTATGTATGGGCATGAGCAGCAGCGAATGCAGCGCGTGAAGCGCGCCCACCAGATTAAGCTTTGTTTATGTGATGGGCTCCGGGGAGGGAGCGAAGCGACCGAACCCGGCTCATGTATGTATGTATGTATGTATGTATGTATGTATGTATGTGTGTATGTATGTATGTATGTATGTATGTAGGTATGTATGTATGTATGTATGTATGTACGTATGTATTATGTATGTATGTATGTATGTATGTATGTATGTATGTATGTATGGGCATGAGCGGGAGCGAATGCAGCGCGCGAAGCGCGCCAACCACATTAAACTTTTTGTAGTTGAGGGGCTCCGGGAAGCGAGCGTAGCGAGTGCCCCGGCTAGTCTATAATATATAAAATTGTACATCACGTGACCGGCCGACTGTGAACAATGGGCTATTGTTTGGTGAACAATCGACGTTCGACCAACAATGGGATCAAAGGAGCGGGCGTTGCCAGTCAAAGGCTTTTTTTCTGGCGGTCAATAAGGCTGCAAATTGGTATGGAAATGATCGCTGCGTTGTGCTGATGAAACTAAAGCTTTCCGCTAATTTCTAACCCAGCGGTTCGGGAGTTATGGCCCATTTTGTGTTCCGACCTTCTAGAAAGTTCCGAGGACGGAGTTAATGAGATGCAAAACGAGCAGGGAGAAGCACGTGTTTTTTTAGTTGAACGGGCGGCAAGTTGCTCGGGTTTAAACGTGAATACGTGCCGGAAATCAATTGTAAAGACCTGTCAATTGTTCTCAGGACCTGTGGAGACAATTGGTGAACAATTATTTCAAGGTATTTCCTTTATTCAATTGTTTTTGGCTTTCAATAGCACGAGTTTTGTTTTGTTTCAAGTCATGTTTTTCTTTCGGCTCGAGGGCCTAACCAAAACACGAAGACAATTTTGATTTTCTTGGGTCGTTCTGGGCCGATTTCGCCCATTTAAACTTTCGATAACTGTTTATTTACACGAGAACTAAAGTTATATGGCTTTGTTTTTTTTGTTTTGTCGATTTTCCTCTGATTTTGGACAGTTTTGGCCGAATTTGGGTTTTGCTGGAAACACGAAATTTTCAAACAACACGCGTGTGTTTTGCACTTGCGAAAATTAATTTTTAACCTGCCAAAACTTTGTTTTTTTTACCCAAATACTTTCGATAAATGTTCGCCAAGCTATTAGCTTCTTTTTGATATTTTCGTGGGTTCTGTAGGACGAAAATTCGCCACGTTAATTTAATTTGAAAGTTTTAGTGTTTTTAAAGTACCTTGACGAATTCATTTTTACACTTTCAAAAGAAACGGCTTTTAGGGGGGCGGCAGGGTGGGCGCTGGGTGGTCGCTTGCCAGGGGGAAGTATGGTAGGGTATGTATGGTAGGGTATGCATTGTAGGGTATGTATTGTAGGGTATGTATTTTAGGGTATGTATTTTAGGGTATGTATTGTAGGGTATGTTATGTAGGGTATGTATTGTAGGGTATGTATTGTAGGTATGTATTGTAGGGTTTGTATTGTAGGGTATGTATCGTAAGGTATGTATTGTAGGGTATGTATGTAGGGTATGTATTGTAGGGTATGTATTGTAGGGTATTTATTGTAGGGTATGTATTGTAAGGTATGTATTGTAAGGTATGTATTTTAGGGTATTTATTGTAGGGTATGTTATGTAGGGTATGTATTGTAGGGTATGTATTGTAGGGTATGTATTGTAGGGTATGTATTGTAGGGTATGTATTGTAGGGTATTTATTGTAGGGTATGTATTGTAGGGTATATATTGTAGGGTATGTATGTAGGGTATGTATTGTAGGGTATGTATTGTAGGGTATGTATTGTAAGGTATTTATTGTAGGGTATGTATTATAGGGTATGTATTGTAGGGTATGTATGTAGGGTATGTATTGTAGGGTATGTATTGTAGGGTATTTATTGTAGGGTATGTATTGTAGGGTATGTATCGTAGGGTATTTATTGTAGGGTATGTATGTATGGTATGTATTGTAGGGTATGTTTCGTAGGGTATGTTATGTAGGGTATTTATTGTAGGGTATGTATTGTAAGGTATTTATTGTAAGGTATGTATTGTAGGGTATGTATGTAGGGTATGTATTGTAGGGTATGTATTGTAGGGTATTTATTGTAGGGTATGTATCGTAGGGTATGTATTGTAGGGTATGTATTGTAGGGTATTTATTGTAGGGTATGTATTGTAGGGTATGTATCGTAGGGTATGTATTGTAGGTTATGTATTGTAGGGTATGTTATGTAGGGCATGTATTGTAGGGTATGTATTGTAGGTTATGTATTGTAGGGTATGTATTGTAGGGTATGTATTGTAGGGTTTTGTATTGTAGGTTATGTATTGTAGGGTATGTATTGTAGGGTATGTATTGTAGGGTTTGTATTGTAGGGTATGCATTGTAGGGTATGTATTGTAGGGTATGTATGTATGTATCGGCATGAGCGGAAGCGAATGCAGCGCGCGAAGCGCGCCAACCAGATTAAGCTTTGTCTACTTGACGGGCTCCGGGGAGGGAGCGAAGCGACCGAACCCGGCCCATGTATGTATGTATGTATGTATGTATGTATGTATGTATGTATGTATGTATGTATGTATGTATGTGTGTATGTATGTATGTATGTATGTATGTAGGTATGTATGTATGTATGTATGTAGGTATGTATGTATGTATGTATGTATGTATGTTATGGGCATGAGCGGTAGCGAATGCAGCGCGCGAAGCGCGCCAACCACATTAAACTTTGTTGCTTGGGGGCTCCGGGGAGGGAGCGTAGCGACCGGGCCCCCGGCTAGTCTCTATTATATAATCTACGTCGACACGTGACCCGCCGACTGTGAACAATGGGCTATTGTTTGGTGAACAATCGACGTTCGAAAAAACAATGGGATCAAAGGAGCGGGCGTTGCCACTCAAAGGCTTTTTTCCTGGGGGTCAATAAGGGTGCAAATTGGTATGGAAATGATCGCTGCATTGTGCTGATGAAACTAAAGCTTTCCGCTAATTTCTAACCCCAGCGGTTCGGGAGATATGGCCCATTTTGTGTTCCGACTTTCTAGAAAGTTCCGAGGACGGAGTTAATGAGATGCAAAACGAGCAAGGAGAAGCACGTGCTTTTTTAGTTGAACGGGCGGCAAGTTGCTCGGGTTTAAATGTGAATACTGCCGGAAATCAATTGTAAAAACGTGTCAATTGTTGTCAAGACCTGTGGAGACAATTGGTGAACAATTATTTTCAAGGTATTTCTTTTATTTAATTGTTTTTGGCTGAAAATAGCACGAGTTTTGTTTTGTTTAACCTCACGTTTTTCTTTCGGCTCGAGGGCCTAACCAAACACGAAGACAATTTTGATTTTCTCGGGTCGTTCTGGGCCGATTTTCTCCAAGTAAACTTTCGATAACTGTTTATTTACACGAGAACTAAAGTTATATGGCTTGTTTTTTTTGTTTTATTGATTTTCCTCTGTTTTTGGACAGTTTTAGCCGAGTTTGGATTTTGCTTGAAAACACGAAATTTTCAAGCAACACGCTGTGTTTGCACTTGCGAAAATTAATTTTTAACCTGCCAAAACTTTGTTTTTTTCACCCAAATACTTTCGATAAATGCTCTACAGGCTATTGGCTTCATGTTGATTTTTTCGTGGGGTGTGTAGGACAAAAATTGGGCACGTTAATTAAATTTGAAAGTTTTAGTGTCTGTAAAGTAGGTTGATGAATTCATTTTTTCACTTTCAGAAGAAACGGCTTTTAGGCGGGCGGCAGGGTGGGCGCTGGGTGGTCGCTTTCCAGCGGGAAGTATGGTAGGGTATGTATTGTAGGGTATGTATTGTAGGGTATGTATTGTTGGGTATGTATTGTAGGGTATGTATTTTAGGGTATGTATTGTAGGGTATGTATTTTAGGGTATGTATTGTAGGGTATGTTATGTAGGCTATGTATTGTAGGGTATGTATTGTAGGGTATGTATTGTACGGTATGTATTGTAGGGTATGTATTGTAGGGTATGTATTGTAGGGTATGTATTGTAGGGTATGTATTCTAGGGTATGTATTGTAGGGTATGTATTGTAGGGTATGTATTGTAAGGTATGTATAGTAGGGTATGTATTGTAGGGTATGTATTGTAGGGTATGTATTGTAAGGTATGTATTGTAGGGTTTGTATTATAGCGGTATGTATTGTAAGGTATGTATTGTAGGGTATGCATTGTAGGGTATGTATTGTAGGGTATGTATTCTAGGGTATGTATTGTAGGGTATGTATTGTAGGGTATGTATTGTAAGGTATGTATTGTAAGGTATGTATTGTAGGGTATGTATTTGTAGGGTATGTATTGTAGTGTATGTATCGTAGGGTATGTTATGTAGGGTATGTTATGTAGGGTACGTATTGTAGGGTATGTATTGTAGGGTATGTATGTATGTATGTATGTATGTATGTATGTATGTAGGTA